>JAJQKJ010001015.1:0-100890 GCA_029574335.1 Rana kukunoris
TTGTGACAAGTCCTCCTCTAGGATCCGACTATGGGGTGCCACACTGCAATCTAAAGGTGCTAGGACAGTATCAAGGTATCTTATATCACAGAGTTGAGGCTGCCGGTGAGCAGTCTCACAGAGAGACTCCTTACTCATTCCCTGTGTATCTTGAGGAGTCGGAACTGGCATGGCGGTGGCATTACACTCATGCAGCGCATAAAGATGCCGTGACCCGGATTCGAACCGGGGTTGCTGCGGCCACAACGCAGGTACTAACCACTATACGATCACGGCATAGTCGACGAGCCAGGTAGGAGTCGAACCTACAATCTTCTGATCCGTAGTCAGACGCGTTATCCATTGCGCCACTGGACCCTGCACCTGTCATTTGCTCTTTGCCAAGCTTTCACAAAGGTCATTCTGGAAGCCAATATAGGGCACCAACTTAGCCCTTCCGGAGTTCAACGGCCAACTATCTGGAGAGTTTCAAGTGGAAAGGAAAATGCCCAGCAGGCCTTCTCAGTTGATGTCAAATCACTGCTCGTGGCTGCTCGATTGTAGTAAAAGCATGGAACAGCGACACGGTGGGACAGCTTGGCTTGGTGACAAGTCCTCCTCTAGTGATCCGACTATGGGGTGCCACACTGCAATCTAAAGGTGCTAGGACAGTATCAAGGTATCTTATATCACAGAGTTGAGGCTGCCGGTGAGCAGTCTCACAGAGAGACTCCTTACTCATTCCCTGTGTATCTTGAGGAGTCGGAACTGGCATGGCGGTGGGCATTACACTCCATGCAGCGCATAAAGATGCCGTGACCCGGATTGCTGCGGCCACAACGCAGAGTACTAACCACTATACGATCACGGCATAGTCAACGAGCCAGGTAGGAGTCGAACCTACAATCTTCTGATCCGTAGTCAGACGCGTTATCCATTGCGCCACTGGCCCTGCACCTGTCATTTGCTCTTTGCCAAGCTTTCACAAAGGTCATTCTGGAAGCCAATATAGGGCACCAACTTAGCCCTTCCGGAGTTCAACGGCCAACTATCTGGAGAGTTTCAAGTGGAAAGGAAAATGCCCAGCAGGCCTTCTCAGTTGATGTCAAATCACTGCTCGTGGCTGCTCGATTGTAGTAAAAGCATGGAACAGCGACACGGTGGGACAGCTTGGCTTGGTGACAAGTCCTCCTCTAGTGTTTCGACTATGGGGTGCCACACTGCAATCTAAAGGTGCTAGGACAGTATCAAGGTATCTTATATCACAGAGTTGAGGCTGCCGGTGAGCAGTCTCACAGAGAGACTCCTTACTCATTCCCTGTGTATCTTGAGGAGTCGGAACTGGCATGGCGGTGGGCATTACACTCCATGCAGCGCATAAAGATGCCGTGACCCGGGGTTGCTGCGGCCACAACGCAGAGTACTAACCACTATACGATCACGGCATAGTCGACGAGCCAGGTAGGAGTCGAACCTACAATCTTCTGATCCGTAGTCAGACGCGTTATCCATTGCGCCACTGGCCCTGCACCTGTCATTTGCTCTTTGCCAAGCTTTCACAAAGGTCATTCTGGAAGCCAATATAGGGCACCAACTTAGCCCTTCCGGAGTTCAACGGCCAACTATCTGGAGAGTTTCAAGTGGAAAGGAAAATGCCCAGCAGGCCTTCTCAGTTGATGTCAAATCACTGCTCGTGGCTGCTCGATTGTAGTAAAAGCATGGAACAGCGACACGGTGGGACAGCTTGGCTTGGTGACAAGTCCTCCTCTAGTGATCCGACTATGGGGTGCCACACTGCAATCTAAAGGTGCTAGGACAGTATCAAGGTATCTTATATCACAGAGTTGAGGCTGCCGGTGAGCAGTCTCACAGAGAGACTCCTTACTCATTCCCTGTGTATCTTGAGGAGTCGGAACTGGCATGGCGGTGGGCATTACACTCCATGCAGCGCATAAAGATGCCGTGACCCGGATTCGAACCGGGGTTGCTGCGGCCACAACGCAGAGTACTAACCACTATACGATCACGGCATAGTCGAGGAGCCAGGTAGGAGTCGAACCTACAATCTTCTGATCCGTAGTCAGACGCGTTATCCATTGCGCCACTGGCCCTGCATCTGTCATTTGCTCTTTGCCAAGCTTTCACAAAGGTCATTCTGGAAGCCAATATAGGGCACCAACTTAGCCCTTCCGGAGTTCAACGGCCAACTATCTGGAGAGTTTCAAGTGGAAAGGAAAATGCCCAGCAGGCCTTCTCAGTTGATGTCAAATCACTGCTCGTGGCTGCTCGATTGTAGTAAAAGCATGGAACAGCGACACGGTGGGACAGCTTGGCTTGGTGACAAGTCCTCCTCTAGTGATCCGACTATGGGGTGCCACACTGCAATCTAAAGGTGCTAGGACAGTATCAAGGTATCTTATATCACAGAGTTGAGGCTGCCGGTGAGCAGTCTCACAGAGAGACTCCTTACTCATTCCCTGTGTATCTTGAGGAGTCGGAACTGGCATGGCGGTGGGCATTACACTCCATGCAGCGCATAAAGATGCCGTGACCCGGATTCGAACCGGGGTTGCTGCGGCCACAACGCAGAGTACTAACCACTATACGATCACGGCATAGTCGACGAGCCAGGTAGGAGTCGAACCTACAATCTTCTGATCCGTAGTCAGACGCGTTATCCATTGCGCCACTGGCCCTGCACCTGTCATTTGCTCTTTGCCAAGCTTTCACAAAGGTCATTCTGGAAGCCAATATAGGGCACCAACTTAGCCCTTCCGGAGTTCAACGGCCAACTATCTGGAGAGTTTCAAGTGGAAAGGAAAATGCCCAGCAGGCCTTCTCAGTTGATGTCAAATCACTGCTCGTGGCTGCTCGATTGTAGTAAAAGCATGGAACAGCGACACGGTGGGACAGCTTGGCTTGGTGACAAGTCCTCCTCTAGTGATCCGACTATGGGGTGCCACACTGCAATCTAAAGGTGCTAGGACAGTATCAAGGTATCTTATATCACAGAGTTGAGGCTGCCGGTGAGCAGTCTCACAGAGAGACTCCTTACTCATTCCCTGTGTATCTAGAGTACTAACCACTATACGATCACGGCATAGTCGACGAGCCAGGTAGGAGTCGAACCTACAATCTTCTGATCCGTAGTCAGACGCGTTATCCATTGCGCCACTGGCCCTGCACCTGTCATTTGCTCTTTGCCAAGCTTTCACAAAGGTCATTCTGGAAGCCAATATAGGGCACCAACTTAGCCCTTCCGGAGTTCAACGGCCAACTATCTGGAGAGTTTCAAGTGGAAAGGAAAATGCCCAGCAGGCCTTCTCAGTTGATGTCAAATCACTGCTCGTGGCTGCTCGATTGTAGTAAAAGCATGGAACAGCGACACGGTGGGACAGCTTGGCTTGGTGACAAGTCCTCCTCTAGTGATCCGACTATGGGGTGCCACACTGCAATCTAAAGGTGCTAGGACAGTATCAAGGTATCTTATATCACAAAGTTGAGGCTGCCGGTGAGCAGTCTCACAGAGAGACTCCTTACTCATTCCCTGTGTATCTTGAGGAGTCAGAACTGGCATGGCGGTGGGCATTAGATGCCGTGACCCGGATTCGAACCGGGGTTGCTGCGGCCACAATGCAGAGTACTAACCACTATACGTTCACGGCATAGTCGACGAGCCAGGTAGGAGTCGAACCTACAATCTTCTGATCCGTAGTCAGACGCGTTATCCATTGCGCCACTGGCCCTGCACCTGTCATTTGCTCTTTGCCAAGCTTTCACAAAGGTCATTCTGGAAGCCAATATAGGGCACCAACTTAGCCCTTCCGGAGTTCAACGGACAACTATCTGGAGAGTTTCAAGTGGAAAGGAAAATGCCCAGCAGGCCTTCTCAGTTGATGTCAAATCACTGCTCGTGGCTGCTCGATTGTAGTAAAAGCATGGAACAGCGACACGGTGGGACAGCTTGGCTTGGTGACAAGTCCTCCTCTAGTGATCCGACTATGGGGTGCCACACTGCAATCTAAAGGTGCTAGGACAGTATCAAGGTATCTTATATCACAGAGTTGAGGCTGCCGGTGAGCAGTCTCACAGAGAGACTCCTTACTCATTCCCTGTGTATCTTGAGGAGTCGGAACTGGCATGGCGGTGGGCATTACACTCCATGCAGCGCATAAAGATGCCGTGACCCGGATTCGAACCGGGGTTGCTGCGGCCACAACGCAGAGTACTAACCACTATACGATCACGGCATAGTCGACGAGCCAGGTAGGAGTCGAACCTACAATCTTCTGATCCGTAGTCAGACGCGTTATCCATTGCGCCACTGGCCCTGCACCTGTCATTTGCTCTTTGCCAAGCTTTCACAAAGGTCATTCTGGAAGCCAATATAGGGCACCAACTTAGCCCTTCCTGAGTTCAACGGCCAACTATCTGGAGAGTTTCAAGTGGAAAGGAAAATGCCCAGCAGGCCTTCTCAGTTGATGTCAAATCACTGCTCGTGGCTGCTCGATTGTAGTAAAAGCATGGAACAGCGACACGGTGGGACAGCTTGGCTTGGTGACAAGTCCTCCTCTAGTGATCCGACTATGGGGTGCCACACTGCAATCTAAAGGTGCTAGGACAGTATCAAGGTATCTTATATCACAGAGTTGAGGCTGCCGGTGAGCAGTCTCACAGAGAGACTCCTTACTCATTCCCTGTGTATCTTGAGGAGTCGGAACTGGCATGGCGGTGGGCATTACACTCCATGCAGCGCATAAAGATGCCGTGACCCGGATTGCTGCGGCCACAACGCAGAGTACTAACCACTATATGATCACGGCATAGTCAACGAGCCAGGTAGGAGTCGAACCTACAATCTTCTGATCCGTAATCAGACGCGTTATCCATTGCGCCACTGGCCCTGCACCTGTCATTTGCTCTTTGCCAAGCTTTCACAAAGGTCATTCTGGAAGCCAATATAGGGCACCAACTTAGCCCTTCCGGAGTTCAACGGCCAACTATCTGGAGAGTTTCAAGTGGAAAGGAAAATGCCCAGCAGGCCTTCTCAGTTGATGTCAAATCACTGCTCGTGGCTGCTCGATTGTAGTAAAAGCATGGAACAGCGACACGGTGGGACAGCTTGGCTTGGTGACAAGTCCTCCTCTAGTGATCCGACTATGGGGTGCCACACTGCAATCTAAAGGTGCTAGGACAGTATCAAGGTATCTTATATCACAGAGTTGAGGCTGCCGGTGAGCAGTCTCACAGAGAGACTCCTTACTCATTCCCTGTGTATCTGGAGGAGTCGGAACTGGCATGGCGGTGGGCATTACACTCCATGCAGCGCATAAAGATGCCGTGACCCTGATTGCTGCGGCCACAACACAGAGTACTAACCACTATACGATCACGGCATAGTCGACGAGCCAGGTAGGAGTCGAACCTACAATCTTCTGATCCGTAGTCAGACGCGTTATCCATTGCGCCACTGGCCCTGCACCTGTCATTTGCTCTTTGCCAAGCTTTCACAAAGGTCATTCTGGAAGCCAATATAGGGCACCAACTTAGCCCTTCCGGAGTTCAACGGCCAACTATCTGGAGAGTTTCAAGTGGAAAGGAAAATGCCCAGCAGGCCTTCTCAGTTAATGTCAAATCACTGCTCGTGGCTGCTCGATTGTAGTAAAAGCATGGAACAGCGACACGGTGGGACAGCTTGGCTTGGTGACAAGTCCTCCTCTAGTGATCCGACTATGGGGTGCCACACTGCAATCTAAAGGTGCTAGGACAGTATCAAGGTATCTTATATCACAGAGTTGAGGCTGCCGGTGAGCAGTCTCACAGAGAGACTCCTTACTCATTCCCTGTGTATCTTGAGGAGTCGGAACTGGCATGGCGGTGGGCATTACACTCCATGCAGCGCATAAAGATGCCGTGACCCGGATTCGAACCGGGGTTGCTGCGGCCACAAGGCAGAGTACTAACCACTATACGATCACGGCATAGTCGACGAGCCAGGTAGGAGTCAAACCTACAATCTTCTGATCCGTAGTCAGACGCGTTTTCCATTGCGCCACTGGCCCTGCACCTGTCATTTGCTCTTTGCCAAGCTTTCACAAAGGTCATTCTGGAAGCCAATATAGGGCACCAACTTAGCCCTTCCGGAGTTCAACGGCCAACTATCTGGAGAGTTTCAAGTGGAAAGGAAAATGCCCAGCAGGCCTTCTCAGTTGATGTCAAATCACTGCTCGTGGCTGCTCGATTGTAGTAAAAGCATGGAACAGCGACACGGTGGGACAGCTTGGCTTGGTGACAAGTCCTCCTCTAGTGATCCGACTATGGGGTGCCACACTGCAATCTAAAGGTGCTAGGACAGTATCAAGGTATCTTATATCACAGAGTTGAGGCTGCCGGTGAGCAGTCTCACAGAGAGACTCCTTACTCATTCCCTGTGTATCTTGAGGAGTCGGAACTGGCATGGCGGTGGGCATTACACTCCATGCAGCGCATAAAGATGCCGTGACCCGGATTCGAACCGGGGTTGCTGCGGCCACAGCGCAGAGTACTAACCACTATACGATCACGGCATAGTCGACGAGCCAGGTAGGAGTCGAACCTACAATCTTCTGATCCGTAGTCAGACGCGTTATCCATTGCGCCATTGGCCCTGCACCTGTCATTTGCTCTTTGCCAAGCTTTCACAAAGGTCATTCTGGAAGCCAATATAGGGCACCAACTTAGCCCTTCCGGAGTTCAACGGCCAACTATCTGGAGAGTTTCAAGTGGAAAGGAAAATGCCCAGCAGGCCTTCTCAGTTGATGTCAAATCACTGCTCGTGGCTGCTCGATTGTAGTAAAAGCATGGAACAGCGACACGGTGGGACAGCTTGGCTTGGTGACAAGTCCTCCTCTAGTGATCCGACTATGGGGTGCCACACTGCAATCTAAAGGTGCTAGGACAGTATCAAGGTATCTTATATCACAGAGTTGAGGCTGCCGGTGAGCAGTCTCACAGAGAGACTCCTTACTCATTCCCTGTGTATCTTGAGGAGTCGGAACTGGCATGGCGGTGGGCATTACACTCCATGCAGCGCATAAAGATGCCGTGACCCGGATTCGCTGCGGCCACAACGCAGAGTACTAACCACTATACGATCACGGCATAGTCGACGAGCCAGGTAGGAGTCGAACCTACAATCTTCTGATCTGTAGTCAGACGCGTTATCCATTGCGCCACTGGCCCTGCACCTGTCATTTGCTCTTTGCCAAGCTTTCACAAAGGTCATTCTGGAAGCCAATATAGGGCACCAACTTAGCCCTTCCGGAGTTCAACGGCCAACTATCTGGAGAGTTTCAAGTGGAAAGGAAAATGCCCAGCAGGCCTTCTCAGTTGATGTCAAATCACTGCTCGTGGCTGCTCGATTGTAGTAAAAGCATGGAACAGCGACACGGTGGGACAGCTTGGCTTGGTGACAAGTCCTCCTCTAGTGATCCGACTATGGAGTGCCACACTGCAATCTAAAGGTGCTAGGACAGTATCAAGGTATCTTATATCACAGAGTTGAGGCTGCCGGTGAGCAGTCTCACAGAGAGACTCCTTACTCATTCCCTGTGTATCTTGAGGAGTCGGAACTGGCATGGCATTACACTCCATGCAGCGCATAAAGATGCCGTGACCCGGATTCGAACTGGGGTTGCTGCAGCCACAACGCAGAGTACTAACCACTATACGATCACGGCATAGTCGACGAGCCAGGTAGGAGTCGAACCTACAATCTTCCGATCCGTAGTCAGACGCGTTATCCATTGCGCCACTGGCCCTGCACCTGTCATTTGCTCTTTGCCAAGCTTTCACAAAGGTCATTCTGGAAGCCAATATAGGGCACCAACTTAGCCCTTCCGGAGTTCAACGGCCAACTATCTGGAGAGTTTCAAGTGGAAAGGAAAATGCCCAGCAGGCCTTCTCAGTTGATGTCAAATCACTGCTCGTGGCTGCTCGATTGTAGTAAAAGCATGGAACAGCGACACGGTGGGACAGCTTGGCTTGGTGACAAGTCCTCCTCTAGTGATCCGACTATGAGGTGCCACACTGCAATCTAAAGGTGCTAGGACAGTATCAAGGTATCTTATATCACAGAGTTGAGGCTGCCGGTGAGCAGTCTCACAGAGAGACTCCTTACTCATTCCCTGTGTATCTTGAGGAGTCGGAACTGGCATGGCGGTGGGCATTACATTCCATGCAGCGCATAAAGATGCCGTGACCCGGATTCAAACCGGGGTTGCTGCGGCCACAACGCAGAGTACTAACCACTATACAATCACGGCATAGTCGACGAGCCAAGTAGGAGTCGAACCTACAATCTTCTGATCCGTAGTCAGACGTGTCATCCATTGCGCCAGTGGCCCTGCACCTGTCCTTTGCTCTTTGCCAAGCCTTCACAAAGGTCATTCTGGAAGCCAATAGGGCACCAACTTAGCCGTTCCGGAGTTCAACGGCCAACTATCTGGAGAGTTTCAAGTGGAAAGGAAAATGCCCAGCAGGCCTTCTCAGTTGATGTCAAATCACTGCTCGTGGCTGCTCGATTGTAGTAAAAGCATGGAACAGCGACACGGTGGGACAGCTTGGCTTGGTGACAAGTCCTCCTCTAGTGATCCGACTATGGGATGCCACATTGCAATCTAAAGGTGCTAGGACAGTATCAAGGTATCTTATATCACAAACTTGAGGCTGCTGGCGAGCAGTCTCACAGAGAGACTCCTTACTCATTCTCTGTGTATCTTGAGGAGTCAGAACTCATTACACTCCATGCAGCCAGGCCATCTCTAGTAAAGAGCCCACTTACAATCCTGTAGCCAAAGATGCAAGTCTGAAAAGGAGGGTTGCACACCGCTGTGATCATCCACAAGAAAATGTATTGGAGAATTCACAACCAGAAAATGGTTCTGTGGTGGTGTTCTACCTGAGCAGTCTCCAAATAAGTTTCTTGTGGATGATACCAGAGGTGTGCGACCCACCTTTTCATCTGGTATAGATTTATATTATTCTCTGTATAATTATTAGCAGATGCCCAGAGCACCCCACCCACCTTACATCAAATGTCAAGAGCCCTCCCACCATCAGAAGTCAAGAGTCCTCCATCCTCTCTTAGATTACAGTGCACCCCCTTTGTGCTATTGCGGGAAGAAGCTAGGAACGAAGCTGGGAAGCATAAAGTGAGGGTCTGAAGGAGGACCAGAGGAGGGTTGGAGTCAGCTGATAGAGTTTGCTAAATGCTGAGATCAGGGGAGGTGGAGATGAGGGGATGCTGTGGCTGCACAGAAAGGGGCAGCATTTCCCAGATGAAGACACGTGACCCTGTGTCGTAACGCGTAGGGAAGGGAAGGACGGGCAGATGAGTGAAGTGCTGCAAGCGCTACGATCCCGCTGTTTTGATGCAATTTTATCTTTATTGTTTGTAAGTACAATTTTTTATTAAAAACTCCCTGGTTATCAAGTTAATGCACTATTGGAGGCTTCCTCTGTCTTTTTTCTGGACTCCCTTGTTTGTGCCCTATGAAATTATCCGAGTACCCAGACACCTATCGCTTCATTGATCTGTGGAGATTAAACAACAACTATACGGAGGGAGACTGCCTATATCAAGGATATCCTACATGCTTGCTATGTCTAGCTGGAGGTGAGAGTTCTGTGAGACTAGACGTGCCGTGTGGTGGAGGCCTTTCCTTTCCTCACCTTTCTGCAACTAGTGGACATCCTCCTGCACACTGTTTGATATAAGGACTTGAGTGCATTTGTTTTGAAGTTGGCACTGTTGTTGGACTGTTTAGTTTTTTCTCCCTTTTCTTGCTTTGTCACAGATATCACTGAATATAGCACAGTTGTGCACTGTGTGTTCACTATATATATTTCCTGTAGTATATATTTTATGTTATGCTTTACCACTTGCGCTAGCACCTTTATATTGAGGATCTGTAGGAGTTCTGTTCTCCTCTTTGCTGTGGACTGCTGAGATAGGGTTACCAAAGACAAGCCTCTCTGTGGCTGCAAGGAGAAGAAGGGATCTGGTGGAGGAATTCTGTCCTCTTCTCTGCTGCTGACTGCTGAGACAAGGTGGGAGAGGAGACAATGGGGGTACCACAGCTGCAGGAGAGGAGTGAGGGCCACATGAAATGGCCTGTGTTTGACTCATGTGGACTAGAAAAACTAAAAAGCCATTGACTGAACTATTATGTAGCACAGACATATGAATGTGCTGAATTCTACAGTGGTTCAGTGTAGTGCTTTTAATTTTTTTTCACTCAATATTTACCAGGCATGGGGGGTGTCATGAGTTCCCAGCACTTGAAGTTCCATGTCCCTATATCTTGCAGATGTACTAAAGCTTTAATGCCAAGGGTTTCCCTAGCTCACACTGACAGCCAATTACATAAAAAGGAATACTTGTACTTGTACTCTAGTTGCTAGCATCATAGCATTGACACTCCTCTAAGTTTATCTTAGCAGGTCGCAGGTTAGAGTAAGGGGAATTTTACGAATGCAGCAAATGTCAAACTGTTCTGTCTTGAATAGGAATTCATAACCCAAGGCAGGGAAAATCATTAACCCGCCAACAGCCACACAGCAGAACCTTGTAAGCAGTTATTTGATTTTTATCATAGCAGGACTTTTGAAAGATATGAACAGCAACATTGTATTTTCTTTGTTACTGTTATCATTTTCAGTTCACTGATCAGAATTCCGAATTCTGCTTCTGCAGCCCCAGACCTGCCTCAAACTATCCACTGTGGCAACTACCAGGGGTTAGCTTATGTAAATGAGGGCCTTAATGTTTAAAATGGAGCTTGTAGAGAAACTGCCACCTTGTCCATGTCTCTACAAAGTGCTGACCCTCTTAAAGCTCATGCACCCAGGATGTTTTTTACAGCTGCTGTTAGGGGCGTCCGACGTTTTTTTTTTTAACTGCTTCTAAATGCCCCTCTATGTCAGCCTATGTGTCCATGCACACATAAACTGTCAGAGGCATTTGGAGGCATATGCGTTTAGGGGCAGTAGAAAAAAACGACAGGCTGTGTTTCCAGGAGCAGGAAAAACGAGGTGTAAAAATGTCTGATGCCGCTAAAAGCTATTAAATGCGGGTAAACACAGCTTAATGCTGTTAAGCCGTGTCAAATGTTTTTTTTTTTTTACATGTCAAAAAAACAATGGTTACCTGTGAGGCCCCGTCCCCATGTGACATCATCGCCCATTTTTACACTTTCTTTTTGGGTGAATGGCTAGGGGTACAATGTACCCCATACTAATTTACATAGGATGTGGGGCCGGGATATGAGGGCCCCATTGTTAAAGGGGGCTTTCAGATTCCAGCCCTCCGACCCCAACAGCCAGGGTTGTCGGGAAGAGGCCCTTGTCCCCATCAACATGGGGACAAGGTGCTTTGGGGTGGAGGGTTCCAGCTCCCCCCTGCCCCAAAGCATCTACCCCCCATGTTGAGGGAATGTAGCCTGTAATGGTCATCGGGCTGCATGTTCGGATAAGGATCTGGTATGGATTTTGGATGGACTTACCTAGGAGAGGTAAGTGAACTATAGAGAAGTCTAGCAGGTACAAGCTCTCCAAAAACATTGCCTTCTTCTACCCTACTTCATTCTGGCCAGCCACTGATAATGTAACTCTTGCATATGCACATCTGCCATTTGCCACTCAGCTCCTAACTCAGCAACCAATAGCCAGAAAAAGACAAGCAGTGTACAGTACACTGAACTGCACACAATGCCATACACAGTCCACACAAAATAAAAATAAATGCTAGGAGAAAGAGAAAACATTTTTTGGCAGGAGGGACTGATGATTTTTTGTTTGTGAACTTTAGTTCTACCTTTAATATGCCAGGGATTCTTGAGAGCCTTCTGAGTATAAGTAACCCTCCACAGAAACAGGAAAAGCTGCTCCAGGTGAGTGAGTGTCTGGTCAATCCCCACACACACTAGTCACGTGCCAGCCCAGCTCGCATGCTGTGTGACATGAAGAAATAATTCCAGACGGCTACACTTCCAAAAATCCTTTTATTGAAGCTTCATATGACAAGTGGTTGACAGATGGAGTAGTGTTTTTTTTTTACAATTTAACCTTTTAAGGATTTATTTATTACAATTCTTAATTTTTTTATCAGTCTTGTTGGGGACCTTAACAGACCCCTGATATCTTCCCTTTGAGACAGGGGAAGGGAGACTGAGGACACAGATTCCCCAGTCCGTGGAGTCTCAGTTGCACTGAAGATGAATAGAGAGGTGACAGAGGCTCCTCTCCATTCATATACCGAAGCATAATTTACAATGCTTAGTTATGAATGGACAGAGCTAGTGATGAATGAAGGAGCTGGTAAATGACAGATTTACTGGCTCCTTTCTCCGCTCTCCATCCTGACATATCGAGGACAAAGGGGGCAGAGGAGCACGGAGGGGGACCGGAACAGAGCACGGAGGGGGACAGCAGCATAGAGCAGCATGAAGGGGGGACAGGAAAACTGAAAGGGGACACCAGCACCCAGGAGCTTGGAGGGGGACAGGAGCAGAGCATGGAGGGGGACAGGGGCAGAACGCGTGGGGGGACAGGAGCGGAGCACGAAGGGGGGACAGGTGGGGGGGAACGGAAGGGGGACGGAAATGGAACACAGAGGGGGACAGGAGCGGAGCACAGAGGGGGCAGGAACAGAGCACAGAGGAGGGACAGGAGCAGAGCACAGAGGGGGGACAGGAGCAGAGCACAGAGGGGGGACAGGAGCAGAGCACAGAGGGAGGACAGGAGCAGAGCACAGAGGGGGGGACAGGAGCGGAGCACAGGGAGGAGAAAGGAGCACAGCACCGAGTAGGGACAGGAACAGAGCATGGAGGGGGGACATGAGCTGAGCACAGAGGAGGACACAGAGGGGGACTGGAGGAGTATACGGGGGACAGTCAAGGTTGATTGGTGCAGTGGTTGGGGGAGTTACAAGCACCGATCCCCCTGTATAGATTTCAATTAATCATCTGTCAGCCACTGGAGAGAGAGGAGGAGAAGTGGCTGTCAGATGATTTATTGAAATCTATACTGGGGAACCGGTGCTTGTAACTCCCCCCACCACTGCACTGATCACCAGATATCGGATCAAGCATCGGAGCATTTATACTAGTATAGGGGCAACCCTAATATATATATACAGTATGGGCCAGATTCAGCAAGACTTGCGCTGGAGTAATTCGATATGCGCCGCGTAACTGTGAATATGCGCCGTCGTTTCTATGTGGCCGTACCCATCAAACTAGATGCGCCCGAAAACGGGCCATTTCCGATCGGCTTAACTTTCCGGCGCCAGAGTCCCGTCAGCGCATAATTTCGCTTGGCGCATCAGTCGCGCCTATTGATTTCCCCTGCAAATATGCAAATGAGGGAGATTTCCCGATTCGCGAACGGATTAGCACCATACGCTGGCTACATGCGCCGCGCGTATCTCGTCCGTCCGGTGCAAAGTTATTTCTACAAAAGGCTGCTTTATCTTTACTCCAGACGGTCACAGGTCAGCAGGAGAGCAGCTACAGCAGCGTTACCGACGATAAGAGCTAGCTGAACAACCACACTTGCAAGGACAACACCTCTGTGTGCCAACATGCCAGGGGCAGTCGTGGTCCTAGCACTACTGATGGGTCCCCCGGAACGAAGGAGGCGGGCACGTGAGAGGATATATCGCACGCGCATGAACCTCTTTGGCATGGGGGATGAGGAGGTGTATCGCCTCTTCAGATTCAGCCCAGATGCAATACTTGAACTAACCACAACCCTGCAGGATGACATCACCAGCAAGACACACTGCTCACAAGCAGTGCAGCCACTGGTGAAGGTCCTGGCAACACTCCATTTCCTAGCAAGTGGATCATTCCAGCGTACAAGTGGAGTGGTGGCTGGGATGTCACAGTCCTCCATGAGCAGATGTGTGCACCAGGTTGTCCCTGCAATCCTCAGACGCATGTCCAACCAGTTCATCAGACCCACCACTGAGGAGCTGCGGCTGAAGGCAATGACAGATTTCTACAACCTTGCCAGATTCCCACGCACTGTGGGGGCCATTGATTGCACACATGTGGCACTCCAGCCCCCCAGTGCCACAGAGCACATATACCGCAATCGGAAGCATTGGCACTCCATCAACGTACAGGTGATAGCCGATGCCCAACGCCTCATATGGCACGTCCGTGCCAAACACCCCGGGTCCAGCCATGACAGCTTCATATACAATCAGAGCCCCATCCCAGCAGAATTCGAACAGAACATGTATGGGGACAGCTGGCTGGTTGGTGAGTGACATGGGAGTCAGGCATGACTATCCCCTCCCGTGATGCACATCAAAAGTGGTACATGCATGACTAACATCCTCCTGTCTTTTACCTTACAGGTGACTCTGCATATGCACTGGGACCCCATCTCATGACTCCTTTCCGGAACCCCCAAACCAGAGGAGAGAGAAAATACAATGAAGCACACATCAAAACCTGTGCAGTGGTGGAGCACTGTGTGTCAGATCATCGGTGCATGTTGTATTCTGCACAACTTTGCTATGAGAAAAGGCCTGCAGATTGACATACGTGATGACCTGACCCCCGACCCACACAGTCCCCACCTGCCAGTGGACACCCAGTCTGCTGATGGAAGAGCAGTCAGGAGGGTCCTTGCCGTAGGCATCTTTGGACACTAAACCAAAACATTAATCACACAGACAATGCACGCGTGTACACCACTGATGTCCCTAGATTACACACACCACATGCACATCGCATTGGATTAGCCCAAGTCCAGCATGTAGGACTTGGGAGCAGCAACGCCAGCGTCAAGGCCCCAATGATGTCACTGTCCATTCATACACCTTTCACACGTCATTCATACAGCCGTGGGGTTAACTTCACCACCACGGCCGAGGGTGACACCCCTTACTGGCAGGAGTGCCACCCCCTCACATTCACACACCATTCACACTGCAACGTGTGCAGTATCAATAAAATAAAAATCTCATATCCTGAGTAAAAATCAAAATAAAATAAAAATCTCATATCCTGAGTAAAAATCTGACAAAAAATAAATAAAAAATCATCGGGGATGCCGGGCGCTCCTTCTTGCCGAACCTCTCTGGCTCCTCAGCTGCCTGGATGGAGTGGGTGGGGGTGGGGGGGCATCTGGAGGTGGCTGATCCCGGGTGGGCCACTCCTGGCAGGTGTGGCCTGCATGCCCTCCAAGGCCATGGCTATCCGGCCAAGGTAATTGTTTGTCTGGCCCTGCATCCTCAGCTGCTGGGCCTGCATCCTGAGCTGCCGAGTCACTTGGTAGTGTTGGGCCCGCCGACTCAGCCTCCCCTGGTCCCGGATGGCAGCACTGTTTCCATGGATGGCAGCAGTGTTGGCCTGGACGGCTGCAGTGAGGTGCCTAATATCCCCCTGCACCTCCCCCAAACTGGTCACCACTGCAGCACAGTTGCAACTCACATCCTGCACTGCGTTGCTTATCTGGCCAACGGAGCACAGGCTGTCAGCCACTTTCTCCAAGTGCCCAACTATGTCCCCCATTTGTTGGGTCTGTCTGGCGTGATCCCTCGCCAACTGGCCCTGGACAAGATCCGACACCCCCCTGGACTTCTGGGTCGCCTTCCTGGGGCCAGAAGATGGTTGTCCCCGGGGGGATGGAGTCGCCCTTGAGGGGCTTCCAAGGATGGGGGAGGGGATGACAGACGGCCCAGGAGAAGGGGAGGATACCTCCAACACTAAGGAAAAGTCCTGCTCTGCCACAGCAGGATCCTCCACAACCACCTCGGCAGGTGTGGTGTGGCCACTCTCCTCCTTCACCTCTTCACCACCCAGGGGCTCGTGCACAGGATGGCGTGGGGGGGGGTGGGGTCGACTGGCCGCCGACAGATGATGGCCCAGCTCCGTCATCTGTGGATGACACAAAGCAGACACATGTTGGTGGTCCCACACACTTGGCACATGTACCCTCCCCCCCCCAAATGCAACACATCAAATAGGGGATAAAAAACACTTACCTGTCCTGGAGCCTTCCTCCACGGAGTCATAGCCAGGGACCCCCTCCACCTGCTCCCTCTCCAGGCAGCGAGAGACCACCTCCTCCTCCGCGGTCAGGGTGACCGGACATGGGGGACCACCACCTGTGCCCCTCTCATGCCTCCTGATGGTGGCCACCTTGCAACGGACCTTGCGCCGCAGATCATTGATTTTTTTTTGGATGTCAGCAGCAGTCCGGGTGGAGTACCCCAAAATATTGACCCGGCCAGCAATGGTGTCCAGGATGCCCTGCTTCCTCTCCCGGCTGGTCTTACAGCTTTTTTTGCCATGGAGGAAATGATTAAATGTCTCCATAGCGGAGATGATCACTGAGACCTCCTGGGCGTTAAAGTTGAGGTTCCTCCTCTCTCTGGGGGTAGCGGGAGCAGCCATCACAGCACAAAAGTATCTTCCCTGGGGTGGGGGGAAACGGAAATACTTTTGCGCCGGAATGGCGTTTCCGCCTGCGCTTTTAAGCGCCCAACGGAAGGCATTGCGCTGACGTTTCCCGTGAAGTGGTGCCGACGGAAGTTGTGAGCATGCGCACAAGGGGGCGAGTGGAGCCGCACTCACTGCGCATGCTCCGCGGATGATGCGCTGAACGTAAGCCTCTGCGCTGGGCTCCGCCCATCATTTACATGTGATCACACCCACTTCCACTTGCGTCGGGTTACGCCAGCGCATTATCGTTACTCTGGCGCAAGTTTACGCGCAAACTGCTATGTGAATAACAGCGCTGAAAGGGTCGTCAGAGTAACGTAAATGAGAAGCATTACTCCAGAGCAAAGATGCTCCCATCTACCTGAATCTGGTCCTATATATTTTTTACCTTTTTATTGGTTGAACTAGATGGAATTATGTATTTTTTTCAACCTGACAAACTATATATATCGTTTGCCAAATCGGACCAATGTCAAATCGGACCAATGTGAACCTAGGCTTAAAGGGGTTGTAAAGGAAAAATGTTTTTTCATAATAAGCATTCTTTACCTGCAGACATTCCTCTTTTCACTTCCTCATTGTTAGTTTTTGCTCAGAAGTTGCCCTATTTCTTCTCTGTTCTGTTCAATTCCTGCTTTTCTGATTGTTACTCACCACCGTGAAGGGAGGCTTTACTGCGGTGGTCAGTAATGTGCTCGCCCCCTCCTGGGAACTACATCTGTGCGGCAGGATGCTCTCTACGTGTTAGGCTGCGTACACACGACCAAATAAATCCGATCAAATCGGTCTGATAGACCGTTTTGATCGGATTTGTCTGCTGGGGCATATTGGTTTGATCGTGTACACACGATCAAACCAAAATCCCCGCCGACAGACAGCGCGGTGACGTGACGGTGACGTTGACGCCGCCACGTCACCGTCACCAGGAAGTAAAACACTTCCGCGCATGTGTCGAAACCATTCAACGCATGTGCGGACAGATATGTCTGCTGGTTAGCGTACTAACCAGCAGACATGTCGGACGGACGGGTTCCGAGCAGACAGATTTTAAAGCATGCTTTAAAATCTGTCTGCTGGAAAAACCCGACTGTCCGCCCGTACATACGATCGAATTTGTTCAGTCAAAGCGTGTTTTTTATACATATGGATCGACTATGTCTGGATCAACATGTTTCGCTCAAATGAGGTGCTTCCTCATGATCCACGTTTCAATAATAATAAATTGAAATGCTTAGACTTGTCTTGAGAGTCCCCAGCCCCACCGTACAGCCATTCACTGGAAAGATGAGTGTGCTGCTGTTTCTCCCCTCCTAGCTCTCTAAGCTTTTTATGCAGTGGAGATGTTTTATATACACTCACCGGACACTTTATTAGGTACACCTTGCTAGTACCGGGTTGTACCCCATTTTTCTTTCAGAACTGCCTTAATTATTCATGGCATAGATTCAACAAGGTGTTGGAAACATTCCTCAGAGATTTTGGTCCATATTGGTATGATAGCATCACATGCAAATCTCCTGTTTCACCAAATCCCAAAGGTGCACTATTGGACTGAGATCTAGTGACTGTGGAGGCCATTGGAGTACAGTAACCTCATTGTCATGTTCAAGAAACCAGTGGTGAGATGATTTGAGCTTTGTGATATGGTACACTATCCTGCTGGAAGGAGCCATCAGAAGGTAGGTACATTGTAGTCATAAAGAGATGGTCAGCAACATTACTCAGGTAGGCCGTGGTGTTTAACCCCCCTGCCGGTATCCCCGAGCGCGACTCGGGGTGGATTTTTCATGTAAATATCGCTATCCACGAGTCGCGCTCGGGGTGAATGCAGAGCCTGCAGCGCGCGCTGGCTTACCTGTTTATCCAGGCGGGGTACTGTACTTACCTTGTCCCTGGATCCAGCGATGCATCCCCGCTGTGTGAGCAAGTGGCGTCCTCCATTCGACTCACACAGTGCCCGCGCGCCGCCGATCTCCGTTCCCTGCGACGTTACGACGCACGGTGGGCGGAGAACGGCGCCAAATTAAAAAAAGTAAACAAACACATTACATACAGAATACTGTAATCTTATAGATTACAGTACTGTATGTAAAAAGTACACACCCCCCTGTCCCTAGTGGTCTGCCCAGTGCCCTGCATGTTCTTTTACATAATAAAAACATTTTTTTTGTGCCTGCAAACTGTAGATTGTCCATAGCAACCAAAAGTGTCCCTTTATGTCAAAAGTGATTTTAGAGCAGCTAGAAAACAGCGATAATAAATGATAATCACTTGCAGAATTGAGCGATAGCGATTTGTGGGGAAATTCGTCATAAAAAAATAAAAGTAATGACAGCGACAATTCTGCAACTGACCAAATTTCAGTGATTTTGATTTGATTACATTAGTGAATAATTTTTATTATAATAACATTATTATTTGTTATAATTATTTATAGTTATTTATTATATTATAATTTTATGATTTTGTGTTTCAAACTTTATCATACCCGGGATGTCTACTAGACTCTGGTTTGGACAAATTTAAGTGAGTTATTCCTAAAAATTGCAAGCCTACAGTATAAAACGCAGAATTTCCATGCAAAATAATTGTACCGCTTTTGGTACGTAATTCCAGACAGAATCATACCGCCAGGGAGGTTAAACGATGCTCAACTGGTACTAAGGGGTCCAAAGTATGTCAAGAAAATATCGCCCACACCATTACACCACCACCACCAGCCTGAACCGTTGATACAAGGCAGGACAAGTCCATGCTTTCATGTTGTTTATGACAAATTCTGACCCTACCATTTTGCCGCGTACACACGGTCGTTTTTTGCGATGAAAAAAAAACGACGTTTTCTGTGAAGTAAAAAACGACGTTTTTGAAACGTCACTTTTCAAAGACGATGTTGCATACACACCATCGTTTTTTCACAAAAAGCAAGGTTACGTTCACCACTCTTTTCCATTGAAGCTCGCTTCATAACTAACTTCTGGGCATGCGCGGGTTGAAAACGTCGTTTTGAACGACGTTTTTGCTACACACAGTGACTTTTTGTGAAACCAAAAACGACGTTTTGAAAAACGACACAAAAAATTCAAGCATGTTGGAATTTTTTTTTGGTCGTTTTTTTGAAGACAAAAAACGACGTTTTGCCCACACACGATCAATTTAAATGACGTTTTAAAAAACGTTGTTTTTTTTCATCGCAAAAAACGGCCGTGTGTACGCGGCATCTGAATGTCTCAGCTGAAACCGAGACTCATCAGACCAGACAATATTTTTCCAATCTTCTATTGGCCAATTTTGGTGAGTCCATGTGCGAATTGTAGCCTCAGTTCACTGTTCTTAGCTGACAGGAGTGGCACCGGGCGTGGTCTTCTGCTGCTGTCAGGGCCGGATTAACAGAGGGGCTGATGGAGCTGCAGCTCCAGGCCCCTTTCTAAAGATAGGCCCATTTGCCCCCAAAAAAAAAAAAAAATTTTTTTTTTTCTTTTTTAGATCGACTTCGGAGGTTGTAGCTCGATGACCAGAGGTCACAGAAACCCCACATTTGGGGGGTAGTCAGTTGAAGACCTACCCCACAACTGGTCAAAATATGGGATGGCTATCATTTATGGCCATTATAAATACAAGCTGATACACTGCAGCAGACTGAGAAATAAAATCATCATTTGTTTTTTGCTAGGAAATTACTCTATGGTGGTCTTTGCAACTTTTTATGTTGCACGGTATAGAGCTGCACGATTCTGGCTAAAACGACAACTGCAATTTTTTTGCTTAGAAGATAGATCACGATTCTCTCACGATTCGTACGGCATAACATCATCTTTCACATTAAAATGAAAAATAAAATAAAAAATGGGCTAACTTTACTGTTTTGTTTTTATGGTTTTTATTATTCAATGAAGTGGGCAAATGCAGCGGGACATAAAATATTGCAGCAATTGCCATTTTTGTCTCTGCTAAAATATATATATAATGTTTGGCGGTTCCAAGTAATTTTCTAGCAAAAAATATTGTTTTTTAACTTAAACAAGTGTTGGACTTTAAGTGGTTACATTTCTTGCATTTACACACAGAAGTTTGATCTAAAAAGGAAGTTGGTTACAATGTTTCATGTTGTTTACAAACTTGGCAGACAGTCGGATATTTTCTTTACACACAAGCGAGAGCAATAATTCTAGCCCTAGACCTCCTATGTAGCTCAAGAGATGCAACCTATAGAATTTTTTAAACGTCGCCTAACAGGATTTTTAGGGGTAAAAGTTTGACGCCATTCCACGAGCGGGTGCAATTTTGAAGCATGACTGGGTATTATTTTACTTGGCGTAACATTATCTTTCACAATATATAAAAAAATTGGGATAACTTTACTGTTGCACAAAAAGACAAAAGGAGGCAGTCCTGGGACTTTAACCACTTGCTTACTGGGCACTTATACCCCCCTCCTGCCCAGGTGATATTTCAGCTTCCGGCACTGCATCACTTTAACTGACAATTGCGCAGTCGTGCGACGTGGCTCCCAAACAAAATTTACGTCCTTTTTTCCCCACAAGTAGAGCTTTCTTTTGGTGCTATTTGATCACCTTTGCGGTTTTTATTTTTTGCGCTATAAACAAAAAAGAGCGCCAATTTTGAAAAAAAATACAATGGCCCAGATTCACAGAGCGATTACGCCTGCGTAACAGGAGATGCGCGGCGTAAGTCTAAATGTGCGTGTGCGTTTCGATGCACGGCATCCCCAAAACGAGATACGCAAGAAATCTACTTTTTTTTGTCCAGCGTAATTTCGTTAGACAGGCGCATCCGTCCGCGCAAAACTGCGCTAGACAGACCATTGATTTGCTAGTCAAATATGCTAATGAGGGACTTACGGGGATCCACAAAAGAACATTGGGGCAGCGCAGGCTACGCAGTGTGCGCAACAGCAAAATGTCCTGTCTAAAATTAGACCATATAAAAGCTGGTCTAAAAAGAGAAAAATCGTCTACATGTCAGATAAAGCAACACTGTTAGTGAGGAGCTCACACGTGTTGCACAACAATCTGTATGCCAACATGCCAGGGGCATCGTCGCGCATAGCTATACTACTGACTTTAGATGAGCAAAGATGGAGGAGGGCACGGAGGACGGCACGGGAGAGGATATACCGCACACGCATAGACCTCTTTGGCATGAGTGATTCTGAGGTGTATCGCATCTTCAGATTCATCCCTCATGCCATCCTGGAATTAACCACAACCTTGCAGGAGGACATCACCAGCCGAACACACCGCTCACATGCAGTGCAGCCACTGGTCAAGGTCATTGCAACACTCCATTTCCTTGCCAGTGGCTCTTTTCAGCGTACAAGTGGAGTGGTGGCTGGGATGTCACAATCCTCCATGAGCAGATGTGTGCACCAGGTTGTCCCTGCAATCCTCAGACGCATGGCCAACCAAATCATCAAACCCACCACTGAGGACCTGCGGCTGAAGGCAATGACAGATTTCTACAGAATTGCCAGATTCCCACGCACCGTGGGGGTCATTGATTGCACACATGTGGCACTCCAGCCCCCCCAGGAGACAGAGCACATATACCGCAATCGGAAGCATTGGCATTCCATCAACGTACAGGTGATAGTCGATGCCCAAGGCCTCATATGGCACGTCCGTGCCAAACACCCAGGGTCCAGCCATGACAGCTACATATACAATCAGAGCCCCATCCGAATGGAATTCGAACAGAACGTGTATGGGGACACCTGGCTGGTTGGTGAGTGACATGGGTGGCAGGCATGACTGTACCCCCCCATGATGCACACATCACAAGGGGCACATGCATGACTAACATCCTCCTGTCTTTTCCCTTACAGGTGACTTTGCATATCCACTGGGACCCCATCTCATGACTCCTTTCCGGAACCCCCAAACCTCAGGAGAAGAAAGATACATTCAAGCCCACGCCCAAACACGTGCAGTGGTGGAGCGCACCTTTGGCCTCCTGAAGTCACGTTTCCGATGCCTGGATAAGTCTGGGGGTACCCACTTGTATTCCCCAAACTTCGTGTGCCATATCATCGGTGCCTGTTGCCTGCTGCACAACGTCGCAGTGAGAAAGGGGCTGCAGATTGACCTACGTGATGACCTGACCCCCCAACCAGACAATCCCCCCCTAACCGAGGTTACCCCGTCTTCTGAGGGAAGAGCAGCCAGGAGACAGCTCACATTGGGCATCTTTGCACGTTAAACACACACATTAATCATGGCACAATGAGAATGCATACATGCACACCACTGTGGTCCCTAGCACACACACCCCACATCCTCATCAAATTGGATTGGCACCAGTCCACCATGCAGGACTTGTAAGCAGCAACGCCACGCCAAGGCTCCAATTATGTCACTGTACATTCATACACCATTCACACGGACCTGGGGATCACTTCTCCCTGGTCCTGGGGAACCCTTCTCCACCAAAATTGAGGGTGACACCCCTTTCCCGGCAGGAATGTCACCCCCACATTCAAACAGCATTCACAACCAAAAGAATAAATAAAAAAAATTACCAGCAAAATCAAAAAATTTCCAGCAAAAAAAAAAAGGGGGGGGAAAACAAATTAGTGCCCTTGACGTGAGCCACACCTGGGGCGCCCCCGGCCACGGCCCCGGCTCCTCTGGGGAGACTCATTGGGAAGGGGGTAAACCGGGGAAGGAGGAGCAGCCCCTGGTCTCTGCCCACCTGGCGGCCTGCCCTCCAAGGCCACGGCTATTCTGTCCAGGGCAGCACCAAGTGTTGCCGTGTTGGCCTGGATAGCCTGGGTAAGGGCCCTCACATCCTGCCCAACGCCTGCTGATGTAGTCTGCAGGTCGTTAAGGCAGTTTGTGAAAGCCCGGGAGTGGCAGTAAAGGTTCCCAAGCGTATCCTTGATGGAGGACAGGCTCTCCTCCATCCGCACCAATGTCTGGCTGACCTGTCCCAGATGGCGGGTCTGGAAGAATTGGTGCCTTCTCAGAGTGGCGGGCAGGAGATCGGCCACCCCCCTGGTCTTCTGGGTCGCCTTCCTGCCTCCAGCTGATGCTTGTGGCCGGGGAGAAGGGGAGGCCCTTGGGAGGGGAGCCATGTTGGGGGAGGAGGGGGGTGGCTCCCCCTTAGGGAGGGCTGGCTGCTGCCAGCCAGAGGGGAACGGTCCTCCAACAACAATAGGCCAGTGCCTGACATGGACTCCACCTCCTCCTCAACCTCCTCCTCTTCAACCTCCTCCTCCTCTTCAACCTCCTCCGCGGACTCTGGCCTTGTCGGGGGGGCCTCATTAGGCTGCTGTCCTGGGGATGGTGCGGTCAGGCCAGATGGCCCAGCACACTCCTGCACATCTGTGGATGACACAATACATTCACAGGTTGGAGGATCCACACACTTGCCACATATTCCCTTTCACCCCCTCCCCCACACATGCTACACACCTGATAGGGCAAAATAACCTTACCTGGCATCACGCCTTCATGACTTGAGTCATAGCCGGGCAGGCCCTCCACTTCTTGCCTATGAAAGGTCCTCCGCTGTCAGCCTAACAGGGCATGGTGGGCCCCCTCCTGTGCCCCTGGCATGGGCAAGCATTCTGGCCAGCTACTTTTTGACCAGACGCCGGAGGTCATTAATCTTTTTCTCAATCCCAGACCGGTTCCGTGTCTCCCCCTCCCCCGCTGAATTCACCTGGTCAGTGATCATGTCCAAAATCTCTCTCCTCCTGGCCGGGGTGGTGTTGGCACTGTCCGGGCCATGGAGGAAATGCCCATAAACGGAAATGGCCCGGGCAAGAATTTGTTTCTCCCTTAAAAAATTTTTTAATTTTCTCTTCCTCTCAGTCATACTGAAAAAAAAACTCTCCCAGTCAACAAAAATCACTCACAAAAACAAGCACGACCAATCAAGCAAGAAAACAAACAAACAGAAAAATATCAAACAAAAACTCTCACCAACACTCAGCAAAAAGCAGTCACAAAAACAAACAGGAACAATCAAGCAAGAAAACAAACAAACAGAAAAATATCAAACAAAATATCTCACAAACACTTAGCAAAAAACACTTTCAAATATCTTCTAACAAACACAAGATCACACAGTACACAAATCTGACAAATACAAATCACAACGCAACAAACAACAGAACAAAAGCACCTTGCTGTATAGAGAGGGATACAAAGGGATGTACTTTTGCAATGGAAGTGCGTTTGTGTGTGTCTATTTATGCTGTCTGCGTAGTTCATGATTTTGCCCTAGTCCATTTCCAATTTCACTGATTGCGCCGTTCCCGAGTTGTGAGCATGCGCACAGGGGTGCTGACATGGTCTGCTTCAAGCGCGCATGCGCAAGCCGGCCGGCCCTTCATTTGCATGGGGTCACGGCTCATTTCAATGTAACACGCCCACGTCCTTCCCAATTTGGATTACTCCGCCTTGCGCCTCAGAAATAACGTTGCGTAGGCGCTTTTTTCTGCGTAAAAGCGACGAGAATAGGGTGATTGCGCGGCTACATTGCGCAAGTCTAACGTAAAGGCGGTGCGCTACGCCGGTCCAATAATGCGCAGATGTACCTGAATCTGGCCCAATATTTTTTACTTGTTGCTATAATAAATATCCCAATTTAAAAAAAAAAACACATTTTTTTTTCTCAGTTTAAGCCGATACGTATTCTTCTACATATTTTTGGTAAAAAAAAAAAATCGCAATAAGCGTCTGGTTTGCGCAAAATGTATAGTGCCTACAAAATAGGGGACAGAATTATTATTTTTTATTAATTTTTTTACTAGAAATCTGCGATTTTTATTGGGACTGCGAGGTTATGGCAGACACATCGGACACTTTTGACACATTTTTGGCTAGGCATGTGCAAAAGTGAAAAATTCGTTTTGTTTCGTTTCAATTCGTCATTTAATACATTTCGTTAAGTTAGGTTCGTTACATGTGTTGAATTCGTTTTCGGAATTCGTTCGTTTTCGACCGAATTTCGAAAAATCCGGTCGAAATCGAAAATATTTCGACCGTTTTTCAAATTCGTTCGTTTTCGACCGAATTTAAAAAAAAAACGGTCGAAATCGAAAATATTTCAACCAGATTAGAAAACAAATAGTCTCTTTTCAAATAGAATTTTTTTCGAATTAAATTCGAAAATATTTTTTTTTTTTTATTATTATTATTTTTTTCGAATTCCGATTGAATTTAGTCCGCGGGTATTCGATTCGGAATTCAGAAAAAAATTTTTTCGATTTCGACCATTTTTTTTTCCGAAATTCGGTCGAAAACGAACGAATTCCGAAAACGGTCGAAATTTTTCGCTAATATAGCAATTCGGGAATTCGTATGCATCCGAATGTCAGAATAATGGAAAATTCGTCCGAATTTCGATTCGGAACGAAACGAAATGCACATGCCTATTTTTGGCGTCATTCACATTTATACTGCGATCAGTGCTATAAAAATGCACTAATTACTGTATAAATGTGATTGGCATTGAATGTGTTAACACTAGGGGGTGAGGAAGGGGTTAAATGTATTCCCTGCATAGTGTTCTAACTGTGGGGGGAGGGGGGGTGACTGTGGGGGTGACCGATCTGTGTCCCTATGTACAAGAGACACAGATCGGTCTCCTCCTCTCCAGAGACAGGACACTGTCTCTGTGTAAAACGGCAATGAGAGATGATCTCATATGTTTACTCAGGCAAACCCCTCCCTCCCCTTCCCTCTCCCAGAGATGATTGTTGTTTTATTGGCCACTGGAATGTCTCCTGACCTGAAAAGGACTTCAAGTCGTGTTGTAAATCGCCCCAGATCACCCTGTGGTTCATGCTCAAGTCGTGTTGAAGTTGTTTCTGAAAGTCGTGCTAGAAATCGTGTCGCCCCAGTGTGAACCGACTCTGAAAGTTGCAGGGCCAGTGGATGCATATAAACAATAAACAAATAAAATGTACATACATATAAACAGAAATATGTAGACATAATACAGACATCAATAATATCCAGCATGTACAGGCATAAAACAAGCATCGATAAAGCCCTACTAGTTTCACCAGACCCTTCTTCAGGGGCGGATGCATGAATGTTGTATCTGCAATGTAAGCGATAAAATCAATAGATGTATGTTGTTAAATGGGGGCAGGCAGAATGATTGGCAAGAGAGGTCTGAAGAGGGATCTCATACTTACCAATGGGCTGAAATTAATTGCCAAACACTGGATATCAGGATGGCGGCCGTGTAGTGCATCCAACTTTACTGTTGTATTTTTTTATTAAAAAAAGTATTTTTTTTTCCAAAAAAAAGGCGCTTGTATTCTCTAGGGTGTTAGAAAATATATATATATAATGTTTGGGGGTTTTAAGTAATTTTCTAGCAAAAAAGAAAATGTTTTAGTCTTGTAAACGCCAAATCTGAAAAACAGCCAAGGTCCTTAACCACTTAAGACCCGGACCAATACATTGGTAAATGACCCAAGGTGTTTTTGCGATTCGGCACTGCGTCGCTTTAACAGACAATTGCGCGGTCGTGCGACGTGGCTCCCAAACAAAATTTGCGTCCTTTTCTTCCCACAAATAGAGCTTTCTTTTGGTGGTATTTGATCACCTCTGCGATTTTTATTTTTTGCGCTATATACAAAAATAGAGCGACATTTTTGAAAAAAAAACACTATTTTTCACTTTTTGTTAAAAAAAAATCAAATAAACTAAATTTTAGTCAAACATTTAGGCCAAAATTTATTTAGCCACATGTCTTTAGTAAAAAAAAAGAATCGCAATAAAAAAAAATAGCTACCTAGCGGGATAAATGATCGCTTAGTGACGCTGGCAATAGGGAGTGAAAGAGTTAACTAGGGCGGTGATCAGGGGGTTAAAACTTTATTAGGGGGGGTGGGGGGGCTATCCTGAACCTAACACTAACTGATTTTACACTGCCTGTCACACTGACACTAAATGCAGTGATTAGATCACTGCATTCAGTGACACTGTGACAGGGGGGGTGGGGGGGCAGATCGCAAGGGGTTAAGTGTGCCTATGTGTGTGTATGTCAGTGTAGTGTTGGTGCAGGACTTACTGTGAGGTGTTTCTCCCATCGCAGCGGTTGGAAATACCGCTGCGATGGGAGATTACATCACTTCCCCCTTCCTGTGTTTACACAGGAGGAGGAAGTGACAGAACCTGGAGCGCGCGCATTGGCTGGGAGCGATCGCGGGGGGGGGAGCGATCGCCGACATCCGCCCGCTCGTCCCGGATCGCTCCCGGATCCAGGGGGACCCCCACGCGCCGCGGAGGGGGTCCCGATGGGACCCCCGAACCGCACTTAGGCGGGGACGTAAATTTACGCCCTTGTGCCTGTACGAGCGATTCTGTGGCCGTATATGTGCGTGCGGGGGTCCTTAAGTGGTTAAGTGGTTAAGGACATCAATGAACTACTGTGGCATGCATTATATGCAGCCTGCTCATTCAGAGTTTATTTCTTAGCCTTTACTATTTGTATCTTTTTATTAAGATATAAATTATATAGTCAGAAAAATTATAACCATTTCTGTACCTTTTTCATGACTAATACTGACTTCTAATTCATCCATATAATAACATTTATTGTCAAATAAAAGCAAGTTAAAATTGTAAATGTACACTCCCTTTAATAAATGGTGACTATGAAGTTACATAAACAAGGTGTAAATATAAACCAGGTGGAAAGTTGAGATTATAGACTGATGCATGCGCTCCAGGTTGAATTAAGGTCCTATATATATAAAAGACCTATAACTGGCTGTCATCCAGATTTTAGGGGAATATACAATATTATTCATATGCTATTTGATATCAATCAGGGACACGCGTGTGAAATGCTTCCAAGTTTCTTCTGAAGATATATGTTGTAATAAACATCCTTCATGATCTAACCTTAGTGTTACCTATGAGAGATACACCTTTATAAGGATAGACGGCTGTGTCATCATACTGGGATCTTTTTTAAAGGTAATGTAGGCTGCAAAGTTGAAATATACACTCACCGGCCACTTTATTAGGTGCATCAGTTAAAATTTTCTGGCAACACAAATTGCTAATTAGCCAATCACATGACATCAACTCGACGCTTTTAGGCATCTAGGCGTGGTCAAAACAACTTGCTGAAGTTCAAACCGACCATCAGAATGGGGAAGAAAGGGAATTTAAGTGACTTTGAACATGACATGGTTGTTAGTGCCAAAAAGGGCTGGTCTGAGTATTTAAAAAAATGCTGATCTACTGGGGTTTTTTCACGCACAACAATCTCCAGAGTTTACAGAGAATGTTTCAAAAAAGAGAAAATATCCAGTGAGTGGCAATTGTGTGGAGGAATATGTCTCGTTGATGTCAGAGGTCAGAGGAGAATGGGCAGACTGGTTGGAGATGATAGGAACAGTAACTCAAATAAGCAATCATTACAACCAAGGTATGCAGAGTACCATCTCTGAATGCACAACACATTGAAAATGAAAGCAGATGGTCTACAGCAGCAGAAGACCACACTGGTTGCCAGTGCCACTCCTGCTAAGAACAGAAGTTGGAATCTATAACATCAGACATTTCCAGATCTGTGTAATGCCTGCCAATTCTTTTTTTTTGTGGGCTTTCTTTTGGTGACGCTCGCTTTTTTTTTTTCCTATTTTGTTCAATGCTAGTTAACCACTTCCTATCCAGCCATCGACTATTGATGGCCACAAGGTGGCTCTATAATGCCGAGAGGCCGTCAGTATACGGCCTCTGGCATTCCGCCGCTGGGGGGGGGGGCGTGCGCGTGCCCGCTGCGTCACTCAGATGCCGATGTGCGTGCCTAGCGGCCACGATGTCCACCAGGCACCCGCGATTGGCAGTCACAGAGCCAGGGCCATGGATCTCTGTGTGTAAACACAGAGATCCACGTCCTGTCAGGGAGAGGAGACTGATGGTGTGTCCCTTGTACATAGGGACAACCATCGCTCGCCTCCCCCAGTCAGTCCCCTCCCCCCACAGTATGAATCACTCCCTAGGGAGCACATTTAACCTCTTGATTGCCCCCTAGTGTTAACTCCTTCCCTGCCAGTCACATTCATACAGTAATCAGTGCATATTTATAGCACTGTTCGCTGTATAAATGTGAATGGTCCCAAAAATGTGTCAAAAGTGTCTGATGTATCCACTGTAATATCGCAGATTGCATAATTACTAGTAAAAAAAAAATAACAAAAAAAATGTCATAAATCTATTCTCTATTTTGTAGACGATACAATGTTTGCGCAAACCAATCACTATACTTTTATTGCGATTTTTTACCAAAAATATGTAGAAGAATACGTATCGGCCTAAACTGAGAATTTTTTTTTCTTTTAAATGGGATATTTATTATAGCAAAAAGTAAAAAATATTGTTTTTTTTTTTTCAAAATTGTCGCTCTTTTTTTGTTTATAGCACAAAAAATAAAAACCGCAGAGATGATCAAATACCACCAAAATAAAGCTCTATTTGTGGGGAAAAAAAGAACGTAAATTTTGTTTGGGAGCCACGTCGCACGACCGCGCAATTGTCATTCAAAGCGTGACAGTGCTGAAAGCTGAAATTTCGCCTGGGCAGGAAGGGGGTATATGTGCCCAGTAAGCAAGTGGTTACTGTCAACAAAAAGTATACATTTTAGTCTATAATTTAGCCCATTAAACTTGATACTAAGATGTTTCTGCTACAAAGCATGGCAAAGTTATTTGCAAATTAGGATTTTTTTTTTTTTAATGCAACACTCAAAACAATAACACACAAAACAAAACAAAAAAGAATAGGAAAAAAATTACATGGAAAATAAAAGCTAGAGGGAGAAGAGGAGGAAGGCAATAATTAAGGCTTTTAGGGTAAACCAGAAATTAACACATTGAAAAATAATAATATTAATAATGATAATAATTTAATTGGAATACAAGCAACAATTAGTTTTTCTTTTTAGCTTGTAGGTTTTCTTTAACTGATGTCATAATGTTGATCTACAATGTATTACAATGAAAGTATGCTTTATTTTACAGAGGAGAGGCTACATGTTGACAGCCATTCTTGCTATGCAATACATAGTAATTTTTGACTTTTGACATCAATTTGATGAAAATTATTTTGACAACCAGCAATTGCCGATAACAGCAGGGGAAGTGTAGCTGAACCTAGGTGATATATCCTAGAAACTTTTGATGTAAAGAATCCTCAAGTGGTTAAATTTTTTCTTCAACAAGGAGTTACGGTAAATAATGGTGCTTATTATATCAGCATTGAAAATGCCATGGATCGGTTTTCTATCATTTAGCCCAGGCCTCAAAATTTCAAGTCCTGAGCTACTAGCCAGTCCTTAAGAGTTACTCGTCATCTGTTGCCCACCCAAAACCTACCTTGCCCCTCCTCTTAAACACGCCCTTGTAAATGATCTCATGAAATAACACTGTTAAATGTTTTTAGTATTAAGTTACAAAAATACATAACAACAACTTTAACAATATTAACATAAATTAATGTTATCATATCCCCATTCTATCATATCTATGCCTCCAATTTCGCCCCCTCCCCCATTCTATCATACCTATGCCTCCAATTCCGCCCCCTCTCCCATTCTATCATACCTATGCCTCCAATTCCGCCCCCCTCCCCAATCTATCATACCTATGCCTCCAATTGCACCCCCCCTCCCCCATTCTTTCATACCAATGCCTCCAATTCCGCCCCCTCCCCCATTCTATCATACCTATGCCTCCAATTCCGCCCCCTTCCCCATTCTATCATACCTATGCCTCCAATTCCGCCCCCCTCCCCCATTCTATCATACCTATGCCTCCAATTCCGCCCCCCTCCCCCATTCTATCATACCTATGCCTCCAATTCCGTCCCCCTTCCCCATTCTATCATACCCATGCCTCCAATTCCTCCCCCCATCTATCATATGGTATGATAGACTGGGGGGGGGGGCAGAATTGGAGGAATAGGTATGATAGAATGGGGGGAGGGGAACGGATTTGGAGGCATAAGCATGATAGATTGGGGGGAGGGGGCAGAATTTGGGGCATAGGTATGATAGAATGGGGGAGGGGGGCAAAATTGGGGGCATAGGTATGATAGAATGGGGGAGGGGGCGGAATTGGGGGCATAGGTATGATAGAATGGGGGAGGGGGCGGAATTGGGGGCATATGTATGATATAATGGGGGAGGGGGGGCAGAATTGGGGGCATATGTATAATAGAATGGGGGAGGGGGCAGAATTGGGGGCATAGGTATAATGGATTGGGGGGATGATTTAAAGTCTAAATCTGCAATTAACCCCCCGCCCCCCCAATCCAGTACATGTTCCTTCAATCCCCCTCCCATTAATCTCCCAGTGCCTCCAGAACACACATCACACATCTGTCTTAATAAGCATACCATTTTACTGAGGGCACGGTGTTCTCCTTGGATGTGTGGGGGGCCTGGGAGGTGGAGAGGGGCGGTCCGAGGCGGAAAGGGGCGGTCCCGGTCAGTGTCTGATATAGTAGTGGCGTGCTGTGACTGTGAGACTAGTGTGAGAGGCGGAGAGGGGCGGATCCGGGCGGCAGTTCTAGGTACATTTGGACTGTACTATTGGACTGTAGGCGATGAGGAGGCGTGGTCCTGGACAGCATGGAAAAGTTGTTGGACGTACTGGCCTATGGGAGGTGGATAGGGGCGGTCCCGGGCGCTCGTGTCCAATCTGCTGCTAGCCTGTGAAGGGACGGCGCGGCAGCTTTGTTGAATTACTGGCCGCAATGTGTTTCTGAGCGGCACTCGCACTGCACATAAATTTTCTCGCCAAATGCGAGGAGGCGAGCACAAATTTTGAGCCCTGATTTAGCCTAGAATATCATGATAGTTGGGTCAGTAAGGTTGGATGTGATGACTATCATTTCTGATAAAGATGGAAAACGTTGCAGGGAAAAGTCACCTTTTTACCCCTGCCTACTGTGCCTAATAGTGAATCCCCTCCAGCACCTCATATGTTGTATATGAACATATAGGGCCAGATTCAGGAACACTTGCGCTGGAGTATTTCGATATGCGCCGCGTAACTGTGATGATGCGCCGTCGTTTCTATGTGCCCGTACCCACCAAACTAGATGCGCCCAATAACGGGTCATTTGCGACCGGCGGAACGTTCCGACGCCAGAGTATCGTCAGCGCTTATTTTCGCTGGGCGCATCAGTCGCGCCCATTGATTTCCCCTGCAAATATGCAAATGAGGGATTTTTCCCAATTCACGAACGGATTAGCACCATACGCTGGCTACATGCGCCGCGCGTATCTCGTCCGTCCGGCGCAAAGTTATTTCTACAAAAGGCTGCTTTATCTTTACTCCAGACGGCCACAGGTCAGCAGGAGAGCAGCTACAGCAGCGTTACCGACGATAAGAGCTAGCTGAGCAGTCCCACTTGCAGGACAACACCTCTGTCCATGCTTGTCTGTCAAATTTTACAGCCATGGAGGAAGACATCATAGGTCTCCTGGCCATTAAAGTTCAGCTTTCTCCTGTGTGTTTGCGGGGAACGGGAGCAGCTATCTCAGAACAAAAGTAACATCACTGCGGGGAGGGGGAGCAGGATATACTTTAGTGCCGGAATGGCGCTTCTACGGGCGCATTTAAACGCCCAACGGAAGGCATTGCGCTGACGTTTCCCGTGAAGTGGTGCCGACGGAAGTTGTGAGCATGCGCACAAAGGGGGCGAGTGGAGCCTCACTCACTGCGCATGCTCCGTGGTTGATGCGCTGAACGTAAGCCTCTGCGCTGGGCTCCGCCCATCATTTACATATGATCACACCCACTTCCACTTGCGTCGGGTTACGCCAGCGCATTATCGTTACTCTGGCGAAAGTTTACGCGCAACTGCTATGTGAATTACAGGACTTGCGCTGAAAGGGTCTTCAGAGTAACGTAAATGAGAAGCGTTACTCCAGAGGAAAGATACTCTCATCTACCTGAATCTGGCCCATACTGTTTGGATTTAAACACAGACCTTTTTTTTTTCAGTTCAGTTGTAAAGTGCTGGTCCATGAACTGACTTGGCTTTGTTGTTCTCTTTCTGTTTCAATCGATGTTATTAGTTTTAAAAAATAGAGTAATACAGTGTATTAGACATTTTTACAATGCTGAATAGGGATGAGCTTCGTATTCGAGTCAAACTCATGTTTGACTCGAACATCGTATGTTCGATCGTTCGTCGAAATACGAACAAAATGGGTCGTTCGCGCCAAATTCGAGTTACGCGTCACAGACCATAATTCACTGCGGCATCGCTGCCTGATGATTGGCCAAGCATGCACTATGACCCGCATGCTTGGCCAATCACAGCTTGAAAAAAACGGAGAGCCATAATTGGCCAAAGCCAGGGTGGCTTTGGCCAATTATGGCTCAGGGGGTTTAGTACACGCCCCACACTATAAAAGGCTGCCTGCAGGTCGGCCTTGTGTAGTGTGTTGCTGCGGTGGTTAGAGAGAACAGAGAGAGAGAGAGAGTAATTTTTTGCAGGTAGATAGAGAAGGCAGGCAGACAGGCAGGCTAGTCAGTTAATGTTACAGTGTGTAGCGGATATATATACATCCCAGGTGTTGTACATATATTTATATACTGTATAGTTTAGCTAGATTAGTTCTTCCTAATTTACTGGCAGGCAGGTAATTGTGCTATTTAACCACTTAAGGCCCGGACCAAAATGCAGGTAAAGGACCTTGCCCCTTTTTGCGATTCGGCACTGCGTCGCTTTAACTGACAATTGCGCGGTCGTGCGACGTGGCTCCCAAACAAAATTGGCGTCCTTTTTTCCCCACAAATAGAGCTTTCTTTTGGTGTTATTTGATCACCTCTGCGGTTTTTATTTTTTGCGCTATAAACAAAAATAGAGCAACAATTTAAAAAAAAATGCAATATTTTTTCCTTTTTGCTATAATAAAAATCCCCCAAAAATATATAAAAAAACGATTTTGTTCCTCAGTTTAGGCCGATACGTATACTTCTACGTATTTTTGGTAAAAAAAATCGCAATAAGCTTTTATCGGTTGGTTTTCGCAAAATTTATAGCGTTTACAAAATAAGGAATAGTTTTATTGCATTTTTATGAATTTTTTTTTTACTACTAATAGCGGCGATCACCGATTTTTTTCGTGACTGCGACAATATGGCGGACACTTCGGACAATTTTGACACATTTTTGGGACAATTGTCATTTTCACAGCAAAAAATGCATTTAAATTTGCATTGTTTACTGTGGAAATGACAGTTGCAGTTTGGGAGTTAACCACAGGTGGCGCTGTAGGGGATGTGTGCCTATGTGTTTTGTTTACTACTGTAGGGGGGTGTGGCTGTAGGTGTGACGTCATCGATCGCGTCCCCCTATTACAGGGATGACGCGATCGATGCTACAGCCACAGAGAAGCACGGGGAAGCCGTGTGTACACACGGCTCTCCCCGTTCTTCCGCTCCAGGGACGGATCGCCGCACTGCAGCGGCGATCAGGTCCGCGAATCCCGCGGTCCCGGTCCCGGAGCTTCGGACCGGGACGCGGGCGCGCGCCCGCGGGCACGCGCCCGCGACCCACGGCTGGGTACTAAAATCAACGTATATATACGTTGATGTGCCCAGCCGTGCCATTCTGCCGACGTAAATGTGCAGTAGGCGGTCCTTAAGTGGTTAAAGATGTTTTCACAGGCATACTGTAGACACCCAGCAGGTACAAAATTTAAAGGAATTTTTCATTTACTTTTATTTTTTTATTTAAGCATCATTAAAATCATTGCTCCTGAAATAACGACCATTTTTAAAACTTTTTTTCCATTGATACATGTTCCCTGGGGCAAGACCCGGGTTCTCATAGACGTTTTCTGACAATAACTTGCATATTAGGCTTTAAAATTAGCACTTTTGATTCGAACCTTCGAGTCCCATAGACGTCAATGGGGTTCTAAATGTTCGATTCGTTTGAATGTTCTGGTGCGAACCGAATGGGGGGGTGTTCGGCTCATCCCTAATGGTGAAGCTGTCAAAAACAGTAAGGGCATACATTAGTATCAAAATCAAGGGATACCAGTATAGTGCCATGTCTCAATCAGGTAGTATTTGCAACTGTTAAGCCTCATACACACAATCGGATTTCCATCTGACAAATCCGTGGATTTTTGTCTAAAGGGGGTTGGCCGTAAACTTGTTCTGCATACAGACGCCAGAACTTTTTCCGCCGACATACACAAACTATGTGTTTTTTCAGCTCATTAGCGCCACCCTTTGAGCAACTTCTGCTAATGTTTTCTAATGGTTAGCATTGGTTCAGGGGGCATGCGTGTTTGTACTTTGGATTTTAGTCCGAAGGACTTGTGTGCACACGATCGGATAATCAAACAGAACACATTTGTTGTCGGACAATTTGAGAGCATGGTTATCCAACATTTGTTGTTGGAAATTCCGACAACAATCGTCCGATGGAGCATACAGACGGTCGGATTATCCAACAAAACCCTTCCATCACACAATTGTTTTTGGAATATCCGATCGTGTGTACAGGCCTTAAGGCTACAAGACTCAAGGGACTAGCCCAAGGGTAGAAATCCAAAGTGAACCCATCAAAATTTTCAACACTATACATTTAAAAATATAACAGGTTCCATACTGTGATAAACCTCCGATTGGACCAGAAGTCGAGGCACAAGAGTGATGTCCAGAGATCAAGGAGTCTGTCGGCATCTCATCCATAACACCACCTCTAGATATCCAGTACCTGTAGATAAGAGAGGCAGTGATATTTTATCGACTATCGGTTGTTTAGACACTCACCATCTTTTCATGAAGCATAACCCAGGTCAGCTTACGCTTCAGCAAAGTGATATCCACCACCGGCTTTTCCATGCAGTGGCTATTGTAATTTTGGCTGCCAAAATAATAAAATAAATCAGAGTTTGTGTGTTGCTAGGGATATGATCAACCAGTTCATTTAACAGTGCTATCGGGCATATTTAATTATATTGACCATGGTGACAGAATAAACAAATTAATGGACGCACATTGTAGTTCTCTGTTAACCTCCTTAGCGGTATTCCCAAGTCTGACTTGGGGTGAATTTTACATACCAAAAGCAGTAACCCTGAGCCAGACTCGGGATCACATTGCAGGATACAGGGAAAGTTACTTACATTGTCCCTGGATCCTGCGATGTCTCCCCGCTGTGTGTGCGAGCTGTCACCCCACTCATTTCACACTGGTGACTGCCGAGTGCCGAGCTCCGTTTCCTGCGAGTGTCGTGACGCACGTGGGCAAATAAAAAAAAAATGAAAAACAGTATAGATACAGTATACTATAATCTTACAGATTACAGTATACTGTATGAAATAATTGCACACCCCCTTTGTCCCTAGTGGTCTGCTCTGTGTCCTGCATGCAGTTTTATATTATAAAAACTGATCTTTCTGCCTGGAAACTGGAGATTGTCCATAGCAACCAAAACATGTCCATTTACATACAAAGATAGTAAATTAGGACACTTGCAGAATTGAGCGATAGTGATTTGTGGGGAAATTCGTCATCAAACACTGAAAGTAATGACAGCGACAATTCTGCAACTGAGCAAATTTCTGTGTTTTTGATTTGATTACATTATTGAATAATTATTATTATAATTATATTATTATTTGTTATAATTATTTATAGTTATTTATTAGAGTATAATTTATGATTTTGTGTTTCAAGCTTTATCATACCTGGGATGCCTACTAGACTCTTGTTTGGACAGATTTAAGTGAGTTATTCCTAAGAATTACAGGCCTACAATATAAAGCGCCAAATTTCCATGCAAAATAATGGTACCGCTTTCAGCACCAAAAATCTGAAAGAATCATACCGCCAGGGAGGTTACCTGTGATAGTTTGTGACATTATAGCAGTCTGTATGCACTAAACTACATTATTTCAATGTAAATTGAGAAGCTTATTGTGCCCTTACCTAACTACTGTACTTTTATTTTCTCCATTAGATTACCCCCACTGTTATTACCTTTTGTGTCACTTGACCCTCTCTCTTATGCCGCATACACAAGACCATTTTTCATGATGAGAAAAATGCAATTTTTTAAATTGGTTGTGAAAAACGGTCGTGTGTATGCTCCAGAGCATTTTTCTCAAAGTGAATTTAGTACAAGGGGATGTATAATAATAAGTTGGACTGTGACCGTCGTTTTGCAATAATGTTTTGTTATGTATTATTGTGTGTTTTTTATATATATATATATATATATATATATATATATATATATATATATATATATATATGTGTTGTACTGATTTGTTTTATAATAAAAAAAAAAGAATTATAATCAGATTTTTTTTTTTTTATTAATTGCTCTTTTTTTTTCTCGTCGTTTTTCACGTCGTGAAAAACAGTGATGTGTATGCTTTAACGAGGGGGGGGGGAACACGGATTCTCCGAAGCAAGTCATGAGACGGGGAAATTAGCAAAATCAGCCCAAAGGGTGGCACCATTCTAATGGAACTTCCCCTTTATAGTGCCGTCCTACATGTTGTCACCGTGCTTTGCACAAGCATTTTTTTCCACAAACCTGTGTATGCAAAGCAGGCTTGAGAGGAATCATGACAAATCACATTGAGAAAAACGTTTTTTTCATGACATGAATAACGGTCGTGTGTACGCGGCATTAGATTGTAAAATGGGCCCGCTGATTTCTCCTGTATTGAATTGTATTGTATTTGTACTGTCTGCCCTCATGTTGTAAAGCACTGCGCAAACTGTTGGCGCTATATACATTCTGTATAATAATAATTAATAGATAGCAGCACAGGTTTACTTTAAACAATCTCATAAAGTGTGGATATAGGAGACAGCTGCCCACAGGTCAAGGGGGAAACTGCTTCTCCTCCTAATGCCGCGTTCACACGGTCGTTTTTTGCAATGAAAACAAACATTGTTTTTTAAAACGTTATTTAAATTGATCGTGTGTGGGCAAAACGTCGTTTTTTTGTCTTCAAAAAAACGACCCAAAAAAATTCCAACATGCTTGAATTTTTTGTGTCGTTTTTCAAAACGTCGTTTTTTTGTTTCACAAAAAGTCACCGTGTGTAGCAAAAACGTCATTTAAAACGACGTTTTTCAACCCACGCATGCCCAGAAGCTAGTTATGAAGCGAGCTTTAATGGAAAAGAGTGGTGAACGTAACCTCGCTTTTTGTGAAAAAAACGACGGTGTGTATGCAACATCGTCTTTGAAAAGTGACGTTTCAAAACGAAGTTTTTTACCTCACAGAAAATTTCGTTTTTTTTTCATCACAAAAAATGATCGTGTGTACGCGGCATAAGGCTACATTCACATGGGTGGCCAGGGGCACATTGCTAGCTGTGTTTAGAGGAGGCTGCCTCTGGATGAAGCAACATTCTGTGCTTTGGCCACATACAAACTTAGCGGAAGCCAATTTGTCTGCAGTCGTGACTCTGCAGAACGCCAACCCTGGAAGCACACTGTCTGTAACCAGGGCTGGGCGGTTGGCTGTGTAAATTTAGCCTGATTTACAAGCAGTGTGTTCACATCACATGCTGTACAGCTAAAGGTTGCTGGTATATGGAGGAATGCCTATTAACACTTTACACCAAGGTCAAAGGCATTTTAGTTTTTTTATTGTATATTTACCTGGACTGTCATTTAGTTTAGACAGAGCTCCACTGTGTTATTGCTTTATATGTTTTTGATATAAATCCATATTTATTATTTGAAACGTTTTATGTATTTGTATTATATGCATCAATCACGCTTGCTTGCATTCCATAGTTTCAACCGAACAGGACCAAAGGGGAATGGCAATATCTAAAAGCTTAAAATTAAACTTTAACTGGATGACCTTTTTTCATCAATTGTTGCATCTCAAAAATGTATTCAGCTATGTATTCTTAATTCAAAAAGTACCTTCTGTTACTCTAAACCTCCAAATTCCTTTTTTGCTGCTGTGATCCGACTTCATGTTAGAAGGTGGCTACATTAATTTTCAATGCATGTAGGAGCATAGACACCCTCGTTTGCTCGCTCTATGGGCTATAAGATTTGTAGTGTGCAAAGAGCAGTGTACATGACTGGAGCTACCGTGCACTGCTTAGTCCTTATGCCCCATATACACGGTCGGAATTTCCAACAAGAAAAGTCTTAAGTAAGCTTTTGGTCGGAAATAACAACCATGTCTAGGCTCCATTGGACTTATCCTGTCGGAATTTCCGGCAACAAAAATTTGAGAGCAGGTTCTCAAATTTTCAGACAGAAAAAATTCCAATCGTCTGTAGCAATTCCGACGTGCAAAATTACAACGCATGCTCGAAAACAATTCAAAGCATGCTCAGAAGCAATGAACTTCATTTTCTTGGTTCGTCGTAGTGTTGTCCGTCACTGCGTTCTTGACGGTCGAAAGTTCAGAGAACTTTTGTGTGACCGTGTGTTTGCAAGCCAAGCTTGAGCGGAATTCCATTGGAAAAAACATCTAAGGTTTTTCCAACGGAAAATCCAATCCTGTGTACGCGGCATTAGGAGAGAAAAGGGGAGGTTCTCGAGCTCACAGAGGACATTACATTGAGGCAGAAAAAAAACATATAAAAAAAAACTCATCGAAAAATATATTACAGGGCTATTAAAGTACAACTATAGCCAAAAAACTTTTTTTTTGTTTTTTTTTTAAATAGAGAGGGAGGGATATAACCCATGTCAGATTTAATTTGCTATCTGTATCCCATTGGGAAACTTTACTCTCACTTCTTATCCCATAGCTAAACAGGAAGTGAGAGGACGTCCCTGCAAATTAAGGGAATCCAGTGGGGCCCCCAGGACACCAGAACTAGTGTCCCCATTGGAAGATTTCCCTTCTATTACTTTTATAGGGACAACCCAAAATTTGAGATTTTCTGTTACCTTTAATTTTGGTGATACTTTAAGTAGTGGACATATATGGATGATTATTGGAGAAGAAGGATATTGTTTATTGTCACTTAAACAAAGACCTTTATTGCAGGATGACCAGGTATTTTATTAATGAAAGCTGCTGATTTAACCACCTCAATACTGGGCACTTCAATCCCCTTCCTGCCTAGGCCAATTTTCATCTTGCAAAACTTTACCCAAATTTACATTTTTATAAAAATATTTGGGGGCTTTCTTTTGGTGGTATTTAACCACAACTGGGATTTTTTATATTTTGCTAAATAAATGATTTTTTATAGTTTCTGTTATAAAATTTTGCAAAAAAATTCTAATTTTCTTCTTCACTGGCATACGCTGATACAACTGCACTAATGGGGAGGCACTGACGTGGCACTGATGTGCACTAATGAAGCTTTACTAATGTGCATTGATGGGCACTGATGAGGCTGCACTGATTTGCACTGATGAAGCTGCACTAATGTGTATACCGATGAGGCTGCACTGATAGGCATTGGTGAGGCTGCACTGATGGACACTGATAGGCTACACTGATGAGGCTTGTTGATTGGCAATGGTGAGGCTGCACTGATTTGAACTGTGAGGCTGAACTGTTGGGCACTGATTTGAACTGATAGGGCTGCACTGATGATCAGTGCCCTGTGTTCATGTGCCCTGTCAGACTTGCCAGTTATCAGCTCTCCTTTCTTCATGCTGTGACAGCACAAGAGGAAAGAAATGTCGATAACCGGCAAGTTTTCTTTTTATTTGTGAGCAGCTGTGATTGGACACAGCTGATCACATTATAAAATGCTACTGTGATTGGCTCTTTACTGCAATATGTGATCCACTGTGTCCAAAGGAGCGTGCCTGATGAGCGGCACAGGAGGATGTGGGAGGCGCGTTCTGGGAGAACATCCATGGACGCTCTCCCACAGCCACGCTGTAGCCATCTTTCAGCTATGACGCAGTATTGAAGTGGCTAAAGATTGAAAATAGCTTTTGAAATTACATTAAAATGGTAAAGATTGTATAATATTTTAGTGAGTTTAGAATTTAATTTGTAATAATTATAAAATCTGATGTTGGTGCACATGCAAGTAAGACCAGACCACCTTACCTCCTACCATGTCTTGAATTTTTGGGGTTAGGCTTCCTACAACTTAGAAATTTAAGAATTCAGAAAATTCATACTAAATAGTGTTCTTGACAATATTTCTATCTAAGGAAGCATCTGGCAGAGTAACGAGAGAGATTCTGCTCTGCGCACATCTCTCACCTGTTGGCCCTTGATGCCTTAGGGTCCCCAGGCGAGAAGAATCTGTACTATTTTCAGAGGGCTTCTAAGGCCTGCCTTACCTTGTTCTTGGGTAAGGAATGATCTACAGGAAATATATCATAGGAGAAAAGGGTGTGTGAGGCAACATTGCACCTGTATATCTGCCATTGGAGTTGTATTACTGCGCAAAGAGTGTTAGGGGTTTCTGTGCTGGAGATCAGATAAGGCACCTCTCCCAGTACAACTGCATGTATAGAATTTTCTATAAATCGGAGAGGGATTACTGGGTAAGCTGGTTTTCAGAACCCAGTAATGTTCCCTTTGAATTTTTTCTTTATGCTAGATTATCTGATGGAGCCTCAGGAAAGATCTTTCCGCGGTATTGTGGAATGTACAATGTGGGACTCCTACCATTCTGAAACTTGTGTTATTTTTAAGATTGAGTGCCCTGGAGCACAAGAGCAAAGCACAGCCACATCTGCTCAGGATCTTTAGCTGGTCCTGGGCTGGAGTGTTACAAGAGGTGCTGCAGATCTCTGAGGTATGGGGGAAGTAAGTAATATATCTGTTTAAAAGATGAAAAGGTAAACTAACACTCTTACTCCCCCAGTCCCCTCTGTGGGTGAGGAGATTTGAAATTCCCGCTCTTCTCTTTCTGTCAGCAGAACTTACGGGAAGGATCGAAATGATTCTGATTGGTCAGAGCGAGGTGCTATTATCTGGGAAATTTATGTTGATGGCTTACCTTCCCTATTCTCCACCCCACTTTCTGCTGCTTTACCCCCATTTCAACTTCTCTCAGACCCCACTTTCTTTCCTTTTTTTCCCCCCACCCCTTTCTTCCTTCCTCCTTCTGCTTTTCATTTACTTCTTCCCCACTTTCTGTCCACCTACCTCTCCTCACATCAGGGTTAAAAGTAGAAATCATAGGGTGCCATAGAAAAAGTACAGCAGACAGTGACAGCAGAGAACAACCTAGTGACCTAGTGGTCCATCATGTCTGCCAAACCATTATGTCTACCACACCATCATGTCTGCCACACCATCATGTCTACCACACCATCATGTCTACCACACCATCATGTTTACCACACCATCATGTCTGCCACACCATCATGTCTGCCACACCATCATGTCTGCCACACCATCATGTCTGTCACACCCTCATGTCTGCCACACCATCATGTCTGCCACACCATCATGTCTACCACACCATCATGTCTGCCACACCATCATGTCTTTCACATCCTCATGTCTGCCACACCATCATGTCTACCACACCATCATGTCTGCCACACCATCATGTCTGCCACACCATCATGTCTGCCACACCATCATGTCTGCCACACCATCATGTCTGCCACACCATCATGTCTGCCACACCATCATGTCTGCCACACCATCATGTCTACCACACCATCATGTCTGCCCCAAATTGTTTTGAAGGTCCCCGAAGCTGGAAAAAAAATGCCATGAAACAACTCTGAGCAGCGATGAAGCAGTGTTAGAAGGCCTGTTCACACCGACACTCTGGTGTCCGTTTATGAAGCAGTGAAATCTATTCACTGCTTCTTTCTCTGGCATTCACAGAGAAGATTGTTCTCCTCTGTGTGCCTGTTTATGAAGCGGAGAAGATCGCTTCACCCTTGGAGATGTGAAGTGATCAACCAATGCTTCAAACAGTGGAGAACAGACCAGAAATTCACAGAAATACACAGATGTCAGTTTATTAAGCAGTTCACTGAAAGACGGCATGGTTAATGTAATTAAAATAACGAGTCCCCCTGCATAATATATATATGAATACACACACACACACACACATTATATATACATGTATATACACACACATTATATATATGTACATGTACACATTGTTTATGGTCATTACCCTCTGACCGAGAGAGATGTGGATCACATAAACACGCAACAAGACTTACAACATAAATAGACCTGAAGTGTGCCTTGGTGGTCTGGTCAGTATGCCAAGAAAAGGGGCCATGCCTAGTTAATTGAAGAAGGATATGCTGAGAAGTGCCCTGAAAAAGGGAAGGGCGGGAGGGTGTCGAATGCGATTGAATGCGCAGACTCACGGACATGAGGTGAGCTGGGAAGAGTCGGCCAAGTGACGTGTTGTACTGCACACTGAACCGACAAAGAGCATGTGTGAGTGGGCTGCTTAAATACCCTCTGGGCTCCTCCCATAAACTCAGGCCACCATACTGGCCTTCTTATATATACACATAAAAATTACAGGGGGACATGGTTACAGTGTCGGGGGTCTAAACGAGGTAGAAGGAAGTTAAAAATCTTTCTCCTTCTTCCTCAGAACCCCCGGGATTCCCTCTTCACTCCCCGCTTCACCACCTCTGAGCTGGTGAATCAGGGCATGTGAATTCTGACACAGATCACCAGTGAGGAGCTCAGATCACAGCTTATCACTGTGTGAGTCTATGAGACTTCACTGTGTGTAGAGAAAATCAGAGGGAGAACAAGTTCAAACACTTCTCCCCCGATTATCACTGTTTCATAAACTGTTTATGGGCTGTGATCAGTGGTGATCCCTGGGATCACCGCTGTTCACTGCTTCATAAACGGACACCAGGTTATTTATGAAAGGCAAATCCACCTTGCACTGAAAGTGCACTTGGAAGTGCAGCCGCTGTAGATCTGAGGGGAAGATTTTAACCACTTTAGCCCCGGACCATATTGCTGTCCAAAGACCAGAGCACTTTTTGTGATTTGGCACTGCGTCGCTTTAACTGACAATTGCGCGGTCGTGCGACGTGGCTCCCAAACAAAATTGGCGTCCTTTTTTTCCCACAAATAGAGCTTTCTTTTGGTGGTATTTGATCATCTCTGCGGTTTTAATTTTTTGCGCTATAAACAAAAATACAGCGACTATTTTGAAAAAAATTCAATATTTTTCAAAATCCCAAAAAAGATATAAAAAAAATTTTTTTCCTCAGTTTAGGCCGATACGTATTTTTCTACATATTTTTAGTTAAAAAAAATCGCAATTAGCGTTTAATAATTGGTTTGCGCAAAATTTATAGCGTTTACAAAAAAGGGGGTCGTTTTATGGCATTTTTATTATTATTTTTTTTTACTAGTAATGGCGGCGATCATCGTTTTTTTTTTCGGTACTGCGATATTATGGCGGACACATCGGACACTTTTGACACATTTTGGGGACCATTGGCATTTTTTTAGCGATCAATGCTATAAAAATGCATTGTATTACTATAAAAATGCAATTGGCAGGGAAGGGGTTAACACTAGGGGGCAGGGAAGGGGTTAAGTGTGGTCCTGGTGTGTTCTAACTGTATGGGGGGGTTGGCCTCACTAGGGGAAATCACTGATCTTCTGTCCATACATTGTATGGACAAAAGATCAGCGTTTCCCCCGCTGACAGGAACGAAAGGTATGTGTTTACACACATACCTCCCATTCCCCGCTCTGTAACGAGCAATCGCAGGTGCCCGGCGGCGATCGTACCCGCCGGGCACGTGCGCGGAACTCGGGGGACGCGTGTGGGCGCGCACGTGCGCGCGCCCTATTAGCTGCTACAGGGAGAACGTAGAGCTACGTGCTCCCGCGTAGCAGTGCCACCGCCCCGCAGTAATATGATGGCGGGCGGTCGGCAAGGAGTTAAATGAGGGGAAGCACAGCTGATTTTTGTCATCCAATCATGTGCAAGCTGAAATGCTGTCCCCCAGGGATCTTTGGATCCGTGTTAAGGTTAGGGCATGCAACCAGTTTTTGCAGTATTGTACTGTCAGCCCTGGCAGACACGGTGAAGCATTCCCAAAGTGTGTCCATGACAGCCTGTGCTAAGTCACCCTGAATATTAGCAGAGAGAGCAAGCAGCAAGACACAGGAGCAGTGGGTGTGCAGGGGGACAGTGCCAAGAAAATGGTGAGTATCACAGCAAAATCTGCACTTTTTATTTTATTTTAACTACTGTTAAGCCAATGTTTTTAAAAATGGAGCTCTGCTTCATGCGTTTGGGGCAGACCAAAAGCGGAAGTTCCAATTTTCTGCCTCCTCCCCCCTTTCTCTAGCACTTTTAGGTGAAAAAAAAATGGGGGGGTTACCTGGTTTCGACAGGTACCCCTCCCACTTCTGCTTGGCTCACCTGGGTGATCTAAGCGGAAGTTTGGGCCCTTCTGCCTCTTTGTCCACAGCCTTCTGGGACACTTCACAGGTCCATGTTCATGCTTGGGCATTAACAACGAGAAGGCACAAAGAGTGACAGCCTGAGTACATGCACCCCCCAGGGACTAAAAGACCGGTAAAGAACCGGCCTGGGTGACAGGCCCAGATTTACTCCCTTTGCCACCCCAAGGCCAGGTCCTTCAATGCCACCCTGCCACCCCATGCTCATTATTGACGCCTCACCACGCCTCACCATCATTGCAGCCTTACCGTGCCCTCATTGTAGCCTCACCATCACTGCCGCCTTGCTGTGCCCTCATCGCAGCCCCCCTCACCATCATTGCAGCCCCCCTCACCATAATTGCAGCCTTACTGTGCCAAACAATGTAGCCTCACCAATCAGCCTGTGCATTACGCACATCGGGCATCTCCTGCTCCTGCTGTGTCACGGAGCTCACTGTGAAAAGTTTTGGCACGCTTTAATAAAAGTCCCGCCTTCCTCCTAGACCAGCTCTTGTGATAGACAGAACACTGCCTCTATCACACAAGCTGGTCTAGGAGGAGGGCAGGACTTTTATCACAGCGCACCCAAACTTTTCACAGTGAGCTCCGTGACACAGCAGTCTACCGCTGTGTGTTACAACCGGCACCGCCCCTGCACCCACTGCCGCCCGAGGACTGGCCTCAGTGGCCTTGTCGGGAATCCAGGCCTGGGTGAAGATGGAGCTGGATCTTTGGACAGGACAGGACAGGACAGTTTTTGTAGCTGATGGCTTTCACTTTTTTTTCATAAAGCCTGAAGATCCTCTTTAAATATTTCTATTAGCATGGTGTCAATTTTGTTATATACTTTTTTTTTGGATGTGGATTGTGTCTTTGCTTTACCTGCCACTTTTTTAAATTAATGATAGACCCCTTACAATCTTTTTTATGTTTTCTGAAAGTGGAACATAAGTGGAAATTTTAGAATGGAATTTTTAACATGTGCCTGCATCACATCTGAGCCCGGAGTCTTGCTCAGGACCCCTCCGGACTCAGTGATGTCACTAGCAAATTGATAGACTGGGCAATGGCTTAACATACAAATCTCGGTGTGCGGTGCTGCAGGCAAGGTGTGGTTGACAGGCAAACAAAAGCAGATGTTCTGTTACCTAAAAGAGCAGAAAGAAAGGTGGGCTCTATGAGACAGTGAAAGGTAAAATTAAAATACATCTGCGATTTTTAGCAGAAAGTAGCCCTGAAATGTTTTGAGACAGTATTGCTAAAATAATTATAAGGTAATGCTTGAAGCAGACCTTAGTTAAAAAGCAAGCTCCCCTTCCTTCATAACAAGTAGCAGCTTCAAAGTAAAACAAAAAAAACTGCAGGGAAAAGTTATAGCGATTACTAAATAGGGGATAGTTTTATGTTATTTTTATTAATATTATTATTTTTTACTAGCAATGGTGGCGATCAGCGACTTTTATCATGACTGCGACATTATGGCGGACACATCGGACACTTTTGGTGCTATTTTTGACCATTCACATTTATACAGCGATCAGTGCTATAAAAATGCACTGATTAATGTGTAAATGTGACTCATGGCAGTGAAGGGGTTAACCACAAGGGGGCTAGGAAGGGGTTAAGTGTGTCCCAGGGAGTGATTCTAACTGTTAGGGGTCACTGATCACGTCACTCCCGATGAGATCAGTGTCAGTGTCACTAGGCAGAACAGGGAGATGCTTGCTTACACAGGCATCCCCCGTTCTGAAGCTCTGTGACACACGATCGTGGGACACTGGCGGACATCAAGTCTGCGAGACCCACACGGAGGCAAATTTAAAGGGACGTACCTGTACGCCCATTTGCCTGTCCATGCCACTCTGTCGAAGTATATGTTTGTGCAGCGCTCGGCAAGTGGTTAAAGTGGAGTTCCACCCTCAAATATGACTTTACATGAGTAGCTCTAAAAAAATGTCATTAGCCCTTTAAGAAAAAAAAAATTACATGCTTTTAAAGCCTTGTTGCTAGGCAGATTAGTAAAACTACCTACTTCCTATACCTCGGTTCTAAAGCTTTCTGACCTACACCGCACAGACTCCTGGGAATGTAGTGGGTGTAACTCTCCAGGAGTCTGTGCCTCCCCAGTCTCGAAGAATCGTGAGACTTGGACAATACAGGTGCTGTTTACACCCCCCACGTCACCTCTCCCCTGATATTCGCGGCACACCCGCTATTCGCGCCCCCCCCGCGATTCGCGGCACCCCCGCGATTCGCGGCACCCCCGCTATTTACGGCACCCCCGCTATTTGCGGCACCCCCGCGCTATTCGCGCCCCCCCCCCCCCCCCGCGTTTCGCGGCCCCCCCGCTATTCGCGGCACCCCCGCTATTCGAGCCCCCCCCCGCGATTCGCGGCACCCTCCCCCGCTATTCGCCCCCCCCCGCAAAGCGCCGCACCCCCCCCAACAACTCTGATCCGCGGCCACCCCCCCACTCAACAACTCCGATCCGATCTGCGCATTTTTTCATTTAATCATCCATGTGCTGGGGGCCATTTGGTGGGAGCGATGCCATGTGTTGAGCCGATGCGGTGTGCTGCACACCGCATCGGCCCCAGGACACCGCATCGGCCCCCGACATGCCGCATCGAGGGCCAATGCGGTGTCATGGGGCCGATGTGGTGTGATGCGGTGTGCTGGGGCCGATGCGGTGTCTTGGGGTCGATGCGGTGTGATGCTGTGTCCTGGGTGTGATGCTGTGTCCTGGGGCCGATGCGGTGTGATGCTGTGTCCTGGGGCCGATGTGGTGTGATGCTGTGTCCTGGGGCCGATGCGGTGTGCTGGGGCCGATGCTGTGTCCAGGGGCCGATGCGGTGTGATGCTGTGTCCTGGGGCCGATGCGGTGTGATGTGCTGTGATTGATGCGCTGTGATCGGTGCGCTGTGATAGGTGTGTTGCGATGTGTGCGGTGTGATCGGTGCGGTGTGCTGTGATCGGTGCGATGCGCTGTGATCGGTGCGTTGCACTGTGATCAGTGTGCTGTGATGGGTGCGGTGCGCTGTGATCGGTGTGCTGTGATCGGTGCCGTGCGCTGTGATCGGTGCGGTGTGCTGAGATCAGTGCGGTGTGCTGTGTGCGGGGCGCTGTGATCGGTGCGCTGTGAACGGTGCGGTGTGCTGTGATCGATGCGGTGCGCAGAGATCGGTGCGGTGTGCTGTGATCGGTGCGGTGTGCGGTGATTGATGTGGTGTGCTGTGATCGATGCGGTGTACCGGATCAGTGTGTTGCGATGTGTGCGGTGTGATCGGTGCGCTGTGTGCGGTGCGCTGTGATCGGTGCGTTGCGCTGTGATCAGTGTGCTGTGATGGGTGCGGTGTGCTGTGATCGGTGTGCTGTGATCGGTGCAGTGTGCTGTAATCGGTGCAGTGTGCTGTGATCGGTGCGGTGCGCTGTGATCGGTGCATTGCGCTGTGTGCGGTGTGATCGGTGTGGTGCGCTGTGATTGGTGTGGTGTGCTAAGATCAGTGTGGTGTGCTGTGTGCGGGGCGCTGTGATCGGTGCGCTGCTGATCGATGCAGTGCGCTGTGATCAGTGCGGTGTGCTGTGATCGGTGTGCTGTGATCGGTGCGGTGTGCGGTGATCGATGCGGTGTGCTGTGATCGATGCGGTGTGCTGTGATCGATGCGGTGTGCTATGATCGGCGCGGTGTGCTGTAATCGATGCGGTGTGCGGTGCAGATATATCTACATAACAAATGATTTAGTATATTTACTGGTTCCTGGAGGGGAGGAGAGTTTTGCATAGATAAGGGGCAGCAAGTGTTGCTATGGAAACCTGACCTGAAACCTATTACATTGCTTGTGCAGCACTGAGCATGTGCGAGATCAGCAAGGCTGAAATCCAGGAAATCATACAGTCTGGCTTCATGGATGCCCACACTTAAGATGGCCACGGCCACGGTATCTAAATGCTGTAACAACCTAACAAAACGGACTTTAGTTTACAGACTAACTTTACTACAATACATTAAGCTTGTGTATTACAGGGGTATTTATATTTAAAAAGTGAAATTGTGGCCGGAACTCCACTTTAAAGCATATGTCCATTTTTTGGGGGGGGATAATTTAAGGAATAGTTAAAACCTCTGTCAGTTTTTTTTGTTATCTGTGTCCCATTAGGGAGACTTCCCTTCACTTTCTGTTCTGTAAACACCAGAAAAATTGAATAAAATCCTTTTTTTTAGACAGTGTCCCAGTTGGCTGATTTCCTATCTCTGTTTTGCTGCCTACTCAAAATGTTAGATTTTTCCTTAACTTTCCACGTTCGAATCTCTCACCGGTATGATTGAAAAATAAAACAAAATTATACGATTTATGATTGGCATATTCATAGGAGCGTCAGAGGAATGGTTATCAGATGGCTCCATCCAAATTTTTAATGAACAAAGTGCCTGATATGCTTTCTTAGTAGAAAACCCCTAGTGCGCTCCGTATACTATTTTTCTATGTTGGCTCCGTATACTCTTTTTCGATGTTGGCTCCGTATACTCTTTTTCTATGTTGGCTCCGTATACTCTTTTTCGATGTTGGCTCCGTATACTCTTTTTCTATGTTGGCTCCGTATACTCTTTTTCGATGTTGGCTCCGTATACTCTTTTTCGATGTTGGATCCGTATACTCTTTTTCGATGTTGGCTCCGTATACTCTTTTTCGATGTTGGCTCCGTATACTCTTTTTCGATGTTGGCTCCGTATACTCTTTTTCGATGTTGGCTCCGTATACTCTTTTTCGATGTTGGCTCCGTATACTCTTTTTCTATGTTAAAAAAGCTATTTTACTGTCCTGGAAGGGCACACAGACCTCTCTGAAATCCCTCAGGTTAAAACTTATTAATGACACTATCCCACTGTATAAACTTACATTTGAACTCCGGAAACGGAACAAAACCTTCCACAAAATTTGGTGTTGATGGTTGGCTAGTCCGCTAACCCTCTCCCAGCACTGATTGTACTACTCTTGCTTGACCATTGATGGGCCATGCCTCATGGATCTCTAATGTCTAGACCTCCGCTTTTGTTATATCCAGGTATTATACCTGATCCTTTTACCACTGTGCCTACTTTATATTTTGCACTGATGTCAGTTTATTTTTCTATGTTTGAGTGTATTGCCTGACGTTTATGACCAGGTTGTCTGGTGTGTTTTTTTGTTTGTTGGTTTGTTTTAAACCTAATAAAAATATCTTAAAAAAAAAACCTAGTGCTCTGGGAAACCTTTGACATGTATTTGTCAAATGTTTATTTGTAAATCAAACATTGTAAAAAAAGATAGAAAATCAGTTTAAAATCCTATTAACTTTAACAAAAATGTAACCAACAAAACCATATTATAAAATTGTAGTTTGCCTTAAAAAAAAAAGTGCTGATCCCATTAGAAGGGGCTTGTAGCAGGTACCAGAGGCTGAGCACAGGATCCTACCAGAGATGCAGAATGCTTAGCGTGCACAGGGATCTGGGATCAAAATATTTGTTGTATTTTCCCCTGGAGGACCTCACAGGTATTGCAATTGAGCTTGTGAAAGAGGTTTTCCCAGGACACATGGGGGTTTATTTACTAAAGCTCGAGAGGGCAAAATTAGTCACAATTTTGCAGAGCAGCCAATCAGCTTCTAAACTCAGCTTGTTTAATTAAGGTTTAGCAACAAAACCTGAAAGATGATTGGTTTCTCTGCAGAATTGTGACAAATTTTACCCTCTCTAGCTTTAGTAAATAAACCCCATGGTGTTGTCAGGGGTGATAGAAGTGTCAATGAGCTGTAGCAAACAAAATCTTCTGAGATTTCAAAAATTATAATTCATAAACTTGATAAATTGCCATCTGTGAGAGTGCCAGTTGAAGGACTTTGTGGACACTTTAGGGTTGATTTACTAAAACTGGAGAGTTTCCATTTTTTGTCAAAGCTTAATTGAACAAGCTGAAGTTGAAAGCTGATTGGCTACCATGCACCGTTGCACCAGATTTTGCACTCTCCGGTTTTAGTAAATCAACCCCTTTGTTAGTATTTATAGTCACTGTTATTATTTTGGTTCTACCCTTCTACAAAATAATCACTCTACAAGTTTATTAAGTATATCATATCATTTTATTCCAAGCTGTTACATATTGATATTCATTATAACAGTTACAGGTGATTGTAGCATTGATATTGTGCATTGATCTATGTCCATAGGTCGGCTCTTGATCTCTTCAAACACCCCCTAACAATCAACCAATAGATGAAAAATATGAAAACATCAACCATCAGATAAATATTCACAACCATAGGCTGGTACTATACAGTAAAACCTTGGATTGTGAGCATAATTCGTTCCGGAAACATGCTTGTAATCCAAAGCACTCGTATATCAAAGCACATTTCTCCATAAGAACTAATGGAAACTCATTCGTTTCACAACCAATTTATTTATAAATCCTTCAGTTTATAGTCCATATAAAAAGATTATAGCAATGTGATAGGTTGTGTAACCATAACATTTCCAATCCACAAATGGAAGTCTCCACAAGGGGATTAGAAGCAAAATCCAGCAGGAGCTACAGAGTATAAAAGAGAAGAGAGACGCCTCTTAGGCCGCGTACACACGATCAAATCTATCTGCTGGAAACAGTCTGCCCGACCGTCCCAGCAGACAGATTCGATCGTGTGTACGGGCGAGCAGACGGATTTGGCCAGCCGACAGATTTTAAAGCATGCTTTAAAATCTGTCGGCTGGGAATCTGTCCGCCCAACATGTCTGCTGGTTAGTACGCTAACCAGCAGACATATCTTCTCGCACATGCGTCGAATGAATTTGACGCATGCGCGGAAGTGTTTTACTTCCTGGTGCGGTGACGTCACAGGCACGTCAGCGCGATGTCTGCCGACGGGGATTTTGGTTTGATCATGTGTACACGATCAAACCAATACATCCCAGCAGACAGATTTGTTCAAATCGGTTTGTCCGATCGATTTGAACAAATCTATTTGCTTGTGTGTACGGGGCCTAAGTGTAGCAATACGGTTACATTTAATGAAGGTACAACATTTAACAACTCACATGGTTGATGTTTAAAAGAGGCACATCTAAGAATGCAGTTAGCTGGGGTAAAACTATCCACAAAGAGCATCCTCCACACCACCGGCTCTCACCGCTGTCAGTCTGCAATCGTGACCGGGAAGACCACCCTGCAGTAGAACGATCTAAAAGTGAGGCTTGAAGCACTCGTGGAGCACAGTGTGGAAGGGATGATGTAGATGGCGGTGTGGCAGATGGACTATGTGGACAGCTTTACCCCAGATGCCTGCATACTTAGATGTGCCTGTTTTAATCATCAACCATGTGAGTTACTACATGTTGTACCTTCATTAAATGTAACCATATTGCTACACTTAGAGGCGCCTCTCTTCTATTTTATACTCAATTGTGACATGACGCTACTTGTATATCAAGACATCGCTCGTTTATCAAGTCAAAATGTATTTAAAAAATTGCTTGTCTTGCAAAACACTCTCAGGCTCTCAGTTACTCTCAATCCAAGGTTTTACGGTATATATTTGCACAGGATATAAATATGTACACTAAGCCAGGGTAATATATCATATTTATTTCACAAACATTCTGTAGAACAGTTATACAGAATTCAGATCATTCAACCATCATTTTGAGTACTGTTGCTTAAGTCAGGCAGGGAATCAATCTATGACTACAGATTACCCTTGGCCTCTTCATGGGGTCTCCAATCTCTAGGGTGGAATCAATGGACTCAATGGATGGATTGGTTGCCAGTGGGTATCTCTGCACAAGTATGCTTATCTAATGCAACTGTGCATGTTTTTTTTAAAGCCTATGGCATGTGAACACACCCAAAAAACTCCACCCGGTGCAGAAAAAATGTGCACACACATAGGGCCAGATTCAGGTAGAGTTAGGCTGGAGTATCTGTGATACTCCAGCCTAACTGTCACTTTAAGCCGGCGTTTCTGTTTTCTGTAACCAGAAAACAAGAAACGCCGGGTTGGAGTTCCGATGCGATCGGCGCAATTGAATTTCGCCATCGCATCGCAACTTTAATTTAAAAATGGCGCCGGGGGCATTCCCGCTGATTTACGCTGAAAAAATATGTTAATCAGCGGGAATCGGCAATTCACGATCGTATTCGGGCGCGACGCAGTGACTTTCCGACGTTTCCGTAAGCGATACGCGGCGTAAAGATAAAGCAGCCCCCTAGTGGAGTATCCTATGTTAAGTATAGGCGTCGTCATCACGTCGGAAAAAAAAAATCGCGTCGCTTGCGTAAAACTTTCATGAATGGGGATGTGACGTCATTGACGTTCACTGACAGAATTTGGAGCATGCGCACTGGGATGCATTGACACTCGACGCATGCGCAGTACGTTCGCCGCGGGATCGCGCTTAGTTTAAATAATACACGCCCCGTACCCGCCCAATTTGAATTCCGCCGGCTCATTTGCGATGCGCTGCCGCAACTTTAGGAGCAAGTGCTTCATGAATAACAGCACTTGCTCCTAAAATTTCGGCAGCGTATCGTAAATGAGAAACGTTACTCCAGAGCAAAGATGCTCTCATCTACCTGAATCTGGCCCATAAAGAGTGTTCACAAAAACGTGCAGACAGGATCAACGTCAAGTGGTCCTCCTGTGAAAAAGGACCCAAACCCTGATCCCCTGGGGAGTTAGGCTCCAGACGGGGACTAAGGTACTGTGGTCCGAGCAACCGAAGCCGACACGGACCCAACTTCCTTGGAGGGCCTGCCAAAACAGAACCCTCCCAGTACTAGGTGGGGCTCCCCCAAAGGGAGACCCCATGAGAGCAGGTGAACTAAGCCAGAAGGCCATGTCCATCCACTCCCAAGATGTTCAGGGCTGGCTCGAGGAGCGGCACCCTACTAATTACACAGTAAACAAAACGTGCAAAAACAAAAAAAGACAAAAACGTGACAAAACATAGGCAGGAATAAAAAATGTCTCTGGTCCTAGCTAAAAGGCCCAGCCCAGGAGGCAGGTGCTAAAAAAAAGTGTGTTGCTGGTGCAGTGACTGTGGTATCTTTATATCAAAGTGACCCTCATTCACAGTGATTCTCAGATACCCCTGGACTGCCACTCCAGGGGCACATGCACCATAGGCTTTTCCGTTCCATATCCAGCCCCCCGACCGGCCAGTGCAGCCCTCCACCCCTGCCAGCTAGAGAGCCCTTTAAGGTTTTCTTAGGGAGAACTGCCACTCCAGTTAGCAGCCTCGGCCAATACTAGCCCTTCCAGACCCCCGTCAACCTGGTGGATTTGCATGGCCTTACCCCATCTTTCCACCAGGGCAGCACCAGATCCTCCTACCAGATCTCGGACAGGGACAGCACTTACACCAGCCTGCCAGAAGGCCGGACTAGAACTCGACAAAAAGACCAGACCAAGTGCAGCCACCCATCCTCACCAGAAGCACCCTTCCAGATGGCTCAGACGCAACCATAGGCTAGCCCCCAGTATCTGTCGGGCAGCACGGCGTAGTCCCTGCTGAAACCATCCTTCCAGATGCAATGACGTCATTAGATTGCATCCACCCTCCCCATGTAGGAGGTGCTTCAGCGCTGACAACTGATAAGAACACATACTACACTTGATCTTAGCCAAAAGGCTGAGAAGCGAACTGTGCATGTTGAACCATCTTTTTTTTTGGGGGGGGGGGGTTTGAAGAGAGTAAGAAATGGTTACAACGTCTGTTGGGTTTTAGTTGCTATCTGTGTCCCAATTGGGGAGACCAGTCTTGGCTGGAGTTCCACTTTATAGTTGACAGTCATCTACATTGAACATGCAAATGTCCCATATCATTGAGAGATTTTCCTGTTTTTTATATTTTACTAACTGGTTTCTGTGTTCTTTAACCATTTGCCGACCGCCGTATGTCGACACAATGGCACGGGCAGGCACATTTGCGTACCTGTACGTGCCTTTAAATTTGCTGCCCAGCGGGCACGCGCCTCATGAGCATGCTCACAAGTACCAGGAACTTGATGTTCCTGGGCAGCCCGACATTGCGGTCGGCAAAGGCAGAACAGGGGGATGCCTTTGTAAACAAGGCATTCCGCTATTCTGCATAGTGACACTGATGGCTGTTTCCCGTAATCGGGAACGGTCATCAGTGACGTGTCACGTGTAGCCACACCCCCTAACAGTAAGGCAGCGTACACACGATCGGACATGTCCGATGAAACCGGTCTGCAGTTTGATGGTGTGTACGGCCTATTGGACCGTTTTCCATCGGACCAAAGTTTTAAAACATGCTTTAAAACCTGTCTGATTGAACCTGTCCGTTGGACAGGTTCGATGGTTAGTACACAAAAGCATCGGACCAAAAACCTGCGCATGCTCAGAAACAAGTCGACGCATGCTTGGAAGCATTGAACTTCGTTTTTTCATCACGTCGTTGTGTTCTACGTCACCGCGTTCTGGTCTGATCGGATTTTGGTCCGATGGTGTGTACGCACATCAGACCATCAGTTCAGAGTTGTCTGATGAAAACGGTTCGTCAGACAAGTCTTCATCAGACATGTCTGATCGTGTGTACAGGGCCTAAGAAGCACTCCCTAGTACTGACTTAACCTCTGTATCGCCACCTAGTGGTTAACCCCCGACAATGGTCCCAAAAATGTGTCAAAAGTGTCCGAAGTGTCCGCCATAAAGTTACAGTCACAATAAAATTCTCTGATCGCCGCCATTACTAGTAAAAAAAATATATTAATAAAAATGCAATAAAACTATCCCCTATTTTGTAGCTGCTATAACTTTTGCGCAAACCAATCAATAAACGCTTATTGCGCTTTTTTTTTACCAAAAATATTTAGAACAATACAGATCGGCCTAAACTGAGTAAAAAACATGTTTTATGTATATTTTTTGGGGATATTTAGTTTAGCAAAAAGTTAAAAAAAATATTGAATTTTTTTCAAAATTGTCTCATTTTGTTTATAGAGCAAAAAATTAAAACCGCAGAGGTGATCAAATACCACCAAAAGAAAGCTATATTTGTGGAAAAAAAGGACGTAAATTTTGTTTGGGATCCACGTCACACGACCGCGCAATTGTCAGTTAAAGCGACGCAGTGCCCAACCGCAAAAAGTGGCCTGGTCTTTGACCAGCAAAATGGTCCGGGGCTGAAGTGGTTAAAATGTTTTTAAAACTATCCCTCTCTAATCTCTGTAGATTGTATCTTTGCTTCTATTTAACCTTCATCTGTCACTACAATATCTCTATCTTTGTCTTCATTTTTTTCAGCCCTCTCTCCTTTTTTTCTGTCCATCTCTCTCCCCCTCTGTCATTTTCCATATATATATATATATATATATATGTGTGTGTGTCTTTGACTCCCATCATGCTTCCATATAAAGTTATTGTAAAAATGTGCACTGGGGGACATATAATAAATGGCTGATTTACTGCCGAGATAGAGAATGCCTGGACTGCATGTGGGAAAGATACGGCTGGAGTCATAAAAATTTTAATAGGCATAAGAAACTCTACATGGCAAGGCTGACAATGAAGTCCCCTCTATTCAGACATGCTGAGACTTGGTCTTAGTTTCACAAAGCAAGTTTCTACTCCTGCAGACGTCTACCTATACTTATGTAATTAGCTAGTCTACCTTTTAACATGACTGTTCATAGATATTTGTTTGTACAGTTAATTAAATGCATAGTTCAGAAAACAATCAGCACATACTAAAACTGCCCTTACTTTCACATGTAACTCTTCCCAGGAAGGTGCAGGGTCAGGAATAAAAGATATTCCCCTAGGGAGTTAGCTTTTTTTTTTTTTGTCAAATATTTTTTTTCTTTACATTTTTTTAAATTTATTTGTGATGCTCTGATGGAAGGAAAACTGACTCACCCTTAGTTCCTCTGGACTTTGGTCCTCTGTCTTTGATACACTCAGTTGTGTGTAGGAATAAGCTCTGTTTCTGTTCTGTTTAATTGTTTTCACAGTGGGCGAATGTGGCAGGTTCTGCCTTTTAATGGTTGCTAAGGAAGCAGCGGTTGATTGCACATGCCACATCCTTACCAACCATGGGCATCACCCCACCTATTTACTTACATAGGCGTGCGCACTAATTATCCTGTACAGCACAAATCTTCCCTACTGCCCTAGCTCCTCCTCTTCTCCCTGCAGCTCTTCTGGCTTCCCTCCTCTCTTTTCCCACCGGCTGTTGCTGTGGGGATGTTTTAGAATGAGTAGGGAAGGGTCCAGTAAGTATGTCATTTACTGGCTCCTTCCCTTTCAGAATGAAGATCGTGAGTGATCGGAAATGTGCGTTTGAGCTTTGGGGTGCATTCACTAATGCAATAGACTGCGCACACCTATGTTCACTTACATGGCCAGGAATCCCCAGCAACATAAGCAAATGGGCAAGGATTGGAGGGGGTTACATAATGACATAAAGTATGGCCACATGCCCATATTTTGACAATAACACTGCTCTAGTATGGCCATGGCCACATTTGGGCAATGAGGTCACCATTATCTCCACCTTATATAGCTGATGATAGCTCAGGAAGCTGCAATTTGACTATGTGTAGCGCTCTGGATTGGTTGTGTGCATAGGGTTGTGTTTTTTCTCCCGGAGAGTTGGTGGGCAGCCGGCATAGTGATTAATGATAGATTTAAAACTTGGGGCTTTTTGGGGGATTTTTATTTTTGTAATAAATTGATCTGATCATAAATCTGGCTATCCAGAGGGTCTTAAACTACTATTTAAACCAGTTGTGTAGTCCATTTTGTAACTTTTGAAAAAAATATATATATACAAGTGCATATATAACACCGCGCTACCTAACTAAACACAAATAAAGCTGCCAACACAACAGAATTGGATCAATTCTGTAGGAAAAAACAAATGGAACACAAAAAGTGTAGCGCTAAAAAATGTGAGGAATAAGTATATAACACTGTGAAGCATCATACAAAACATAAAGTGGAATAACATATGTGATAAATAAACCGTCACATAAATTGATCACCAAGTGTTCAAACAATCATATCAATAGATATGAATATAGTAATTAACTTAAAGTGTCCAAACAAAATGATGAGTGAAGGAGATTTTTGATGCAGCTGGAAGCCTCTCTGTACCAGAAGCACAGCCGAATTGAAGAGTCCTATGTACCAGCCTTGGCACTACTGCAATTTTTTGGTCCCCTATTTTTATTCTATGAAGATCTGATTTCTATTCAAAACCCATCCCTGTTTCTCAACGGAAGGTTGATGTCCGGATACCATTACATTAAGCCCTAGCGACTCATTAGGTGTAAACTTAGTTGAGTCCACGCTTTCTGGTAAGCCTCCTATTCACTCTTTGGTGGTGGATCTGCTATCAAAAATCTCCTTCACTCATCATTTTGTTTGGACACTTTAAGTTAATTACTATATTCATATCTATTGATATGATTGTTTGAACACTTGGTGATCAATTTATGTGACGGTTTATTTATCACATATGTTATTCCACTTTATGTTTTGTATGATGCTTCACAGTGTTATATACTAATTCCTCACATTTTTTAGCGCTACACTTTTTGTGTTCCATTTTGTAACTTTTAACTACAGGTAAGCCTATATTAAGACACGCCGAGGCAACATGTCAGCTACCTCGGCGTGGACCAGGAGAGTTACCGACACCTCGTTCTAAGGTAAGTATTTCATAATGAGCTAGTATGCAGCGCATACTAGCTCATTATGGCTTTTTTCCTTACAGGTGACAAAAAAAATGTTTTGGGACTATACAACCGCTTTAAAGCCCAACTCCAGAATTTATTGAAGCCCCTCCCCCATATCTGTTTTGAAAATAAGTCACAGTATATATTCCCTAAAGTTGCACATAAATTATTTTACCTGTGATAGTGTGAGGATATACGTGAGAAAAAAACGATTTGATGTGACTCAACTTATTGATCAAAGCGTAAAGGGAAAGTAGATTTATTTTAAATATTTGTAATCTCTAATAATAATAATAATAATAATAACACAAATTCTAATGCTATGCATTCCTCTGTGATCTGATTGACAGGTTAGTGGTCTAGATAATGTCTTTGGTTTTGCTCCTGCTCATACATGGCTTGGCCGGGTGATTAGGGTGCTGTCCTCCAGCCTATAAGGCATTCCTGGAATGCAGTGAGGGAGGTGGAGGTGAGCGGAACAGTTCAAGTTCCTGTCAGCATTAATAATTTTACTGGTAAGAACTAACATGTTATAGCTGAATTCACACCTGTGAATTGTAGTAGCTACAGATATAGGAGGACTGTGGATTTAGCGCCCCCTAGTTACCCTTCAGGAGGAAGAACTGTATAGTGCAGGACACATGATTTCTTTCTTAAAACAAAATGTATTTCATTATTGTCTCTTCCATTGGATAAAATGGTATATCCTGACTTAACTGGAGTAGCCGTGATATGAAGCTTATTGTATTATGCTAGTTTTGCATCCAGGACTTGCATGCTTATAGATACCTATAACCTACCGTGTACATCTATTTGTTCAGCTTGCATTCAGCTCTTAGCACCACATTGTTGCAATGTGTAATTGATAATTTTGAGGTGGCAGGTCTACAGTAGACTCTTTTGTCAGATCTATAATAGTTATAGTGTTGATGGCCAAGTAAAAGGCAACCAGCAGTTACAACTTAACCACTTGCTTACTGGCCACATATACCCCTCTCCTGCCCAGGTGAAATTTCAGCTTCTAGCACTGCGTCGCTTTAACTGAGAATTGCGCGGTCGTGCGATGTGGCTCCCAAACAAAATTAACGTGCTTTTTTCCACACAAATAGAGCTTTCTTTTGTTGGTATTTGATCACCTCTGCGATTTTTATTTTTTGCGCTATAAACAAAAAAGAGCGACAATTTTGAAAAAAAATACAATATTTTTTACTTGTTGCTATAATAAATAGCCATACCATATTTTTGGTAAAAAAAAATCGCAATAGGCGACTGGTTTGCGCAAAAGTTATAGTGCCTACAAAATAGGGGACAGAATTTTTTTTATTATTATTATTTTTTTTACTAGTAATGGTGGCGATCTGTGATTTTTATTGGGACTGCGACATTATGGCGGACACATCGGACACTTTTGACACATTTTTGGCACCATTTACATTTACACTGCGATCAGTGCTATAAATATGCACTAAATACTGTATAAATGTGACTGGCATTGAAGGGGTTAACACTAGGGGGTGGCTTCACTTCCTGGCTCCCTACTGCACATGCGCGAGTCGTGCTGTGTGATCCCACTGATTCCTGCTGTCTTCTGGGATCTGTGTGTCTCCCTGAAGAGAGCGGGAGGGGGACGAAGTAGGCGCCGGAAGTGGTGTAGGTCACAGCGGTGATCTATGCCTGGAAGTGGGAGAAAATACCTGGATTACACAGGTATCTGCTCCCTCCTCCCCCCTGAAAGGTGACAAATGTGACACCGGAGGGGGGATTTGGAAAAGTGGAAGTTCTATTTTTGGGTGGAACTCCGCTTTAATAGAACATGGATCTTCTAACCCTTTACCAACATCCGCTGAATGCCTAGGAGGGTGGAAAGGTTTGGCTCACGTGACCAACGTGATTGGCTATTAAAGCGGAGTTCCACCCAGGAAAAAAACATTTGGCCAAAAGTCCTAAAAAAAATTATAAAAAAAAAAGTAAAAAAAAAAAAGTATACTCACCCGAAATACCTGTTGTTATGTGGAAGTCTGTAATCTGCCTCATCCGCACCGTGGTGTGTTTTCTTCTTCTCCTTCTCCTTGTGAATGGGGCGCGCTGCTTTCTGGGAACTGTGTGTGTTCTCAAAGAGCAGCCGCCCATTCACAAACCGGCACCAGACTCACGCAGGCGCAATAGGAAATGGGCAGTGAAGCCGTAAGGCTTCACGGCCTGTTTCCCCTAGTTTCCCCTAGTGTGAATGGCGGCGCGGGACCTGCATCGATCGTGGGATCGGCATCGGGGGGGCCATCAGCGCGAGCAAGTAGGACAGGTAAGTTATTAAAAGTCAGCAGCTACACTGTTAGTAGCTGCTGACTTTAAAAAAAAAAAATTGTGGGTGGAATCCCACTTTAAAGTGATTGCAAGCAGGGCCGGTAATAAGGGAGTACAGCCAGCCCTCGTGTACTGGGCCTTATCAGTTCAAAAGGGGAGACCAGGCACCTGCTGAGCAGGAGGGCAGGCTGTACTGTCTTACTGCAGACCCCGATCCCACTGCAGTACTGCCAACTTCTCCTCCTCTCCCTTCTTCCGACTGCACTGATTCTAGCACATGCGCCTCTTCCATCTGCTGTCCAGGCCCCCCTGTGTGCCCCTTTCCCTCGCAGTGCTTCTGGCTCCCATTCTCTCTTGCTGACAGCTGCTGCAGGCACACAGGGGGATGTCATTTACTGGCCCCTTATTTTCCTGAATGAACACTGTGAGTTATCGGTACCAATCACTCCACTGTGTCCATTCATCACTGAAGCATAGTGAAGCATTCATTTTGTGAATGAGCAGGAAGCTTCAGAGAATTTCCTAATCATTCAGATCGAGTCCAGATCGAAAACCATATTTGAGTGCTCTCTCAGCACAGAAACATTCAACCGAATTAAAGCCCACCTTTTTGCTGCACTAAAAAAAAACTCCTGGAGACTCAAATGGGAGGCGGAGTGGATGCAATAGAAGGGGAGATGCAATAAATTGTAACGTGAACTTACATTGGGTAGAAGTGATACCCTGGTCCCTAATGTAGCGCTTCCACATTCAGGAGCTGCTGGTTAGATGTGGGATCGGTAGTAAGTCAAGTTACCTTTGATGTGTCTAGGAAAATTGATGGTAGCAACTGTGAGAGCAGTAACGGAATGTCCAAGCAAATGTTCAACATTTTCTAAGTGCTTTATTTTCAGTCCAACACGACCAACAGTCAACTTGAGGTAGACAGGATAGGTTGGTGAAAAGAATAACTTTGCAGATTTAGGCTATGGATAACGAGTAGAAGCAGTCCTGCTTCTAGAGTATATTCTTTTCTCCCGTCGCCACTCCCGCCGGAGTGGGTGCAGTGCACCTGGACAGGCCTCTCCCACAGGCCTGGCAGCCAGAGTGTCACTGAGAATGCTGAGAAGGAACAAGTCTCTGCCACCGACTTGGCTCTAGTAAGTTAGTAAAGGCCTCTGCCACAGGTCCGGTACTTGAGAGCAATAGAGCGTATCATTTCAGTCAATTTCTCTTGAAGTGTGGGGACCCAGTAAGTCACTGGCGCCCCTCGGCAACTTTAGTTGCTCTGAGCCATGAGGGTCCAGAGTTGGGAACTCCGCATAGCACGGGCCCCAGCCAGGTAGGCCATAGTGATGAGGCCTGTGATGTGCGCACACCCTGAAGGTGGGTGCCGCACCTGGAACCAGGAACCCGCGAAGAACCCCGAAAAATGACGTCTGCCACAGATATACCCTTCCCCAGCATGCCCCGCGAGGGAAACACTCCTCCAATTGGCTGCTGGGGAAAGGTGGCTCTGCCTGAATCCCTTTGACGCCACCTGCCGCCCAGAGATGGAACTGCATCCCTGGAGCACAGAACAACCCACAGGATAATTCAGGAATTTAGCATAAATCAACCTGGGTGAGAGCAAATAAGTCTCTCACCCCACTAAATTTGAACAGCGTCCCTTAATGACAGTAAGGGGGCGCTACACTAATAAGACCCCCTAGGCCTGCAGTAATACCCTATGTTACACAGTTGCATAAAAATGAAAGATGTGAAATTGACAGAAGTGAAAGATGATGCATTTATTTTCTAATTTTACTGATATGTCATTAGAGTCTCCAGAATAGTTTAAAGTTATATGTATTATTCCCCTTTGTCCACAGAACAGGTCATTGTCCTTTCCCAGTAAGTCTACGAAAAATAACTCATATAAGTTGCATAAGTTAGTAGGTGTGAGTCGACAGCTGTAACAAAAAAGGACATATGTCTGACCTTTCACTGAGATCTTTTGAAGATCTCTTGTATGGCCAGCTTGGTAATCAAAGTTTGTTCTGTTCCTTCTGTTGGGTTGGACGTGTATAGCTGACAGCAATGTAACATGACATGAAATATGTTTCCTTTTAACTGGTACATGCTAGGACACTAACATGTTGAAAGGAATGTGTCTCCGGTGCTATTAATGGTATTTACTTAATTGACTGTCCTGAAGATCTCTCACTATCTCGTCCATCTTCCTTTATAGATCTATGTATCATGATACTTTTTCTGTCAGTCTGTAAAGCTGTCAATTTCTCTCAGGCCTTGTATGCTGATGTCAGTCTTGTCTATTTGGTCTATGTCAGTCTTTATCTGACTGCGCGTCACTTTCCATTTTTCTGTGATGGTCTGTCCATCTTCATGAAGTTCAGTTTTGTTTATAAAATGAATCTTAACAGACAGAACTTGAAGTGTGATGAAAAGGGCATAAAGGAATCTTTATCACAATCCTTAGCTGGAAAGTGTTTCAGGAAATATCAAGACTGGTCCACCATATGTCACAGCATGGTCATGTAATTTATAAACCTTTACAAATAGGCAATAGAGTAAAAATACGTTTATAAAAAATACACAATCGTGGTCTCGCTATATTGCATCATGGTCCTAAGGATTAATATTGAGAATTTTTAATTAAAAAGTTCACCTTTCTCAAAAAAATAATTTTGCCAGGTAAAAAAAAATATGCATTTATTTATTTATTTTTTGTTCTGAGCCTTGACTGATGTATAACAGATGGAACTATCCCCCCCCCCCCCTTTAATCCAACCCCAACTAATCCTCTTAGGCCCTGTACACACGGGCAAGAATCTCATCAGGAAAAATACGTTTTCCCTGGCGAGATTCTTGGCAAGAGTGTACAGACTCTCGTTTCAAAAGAACCGTGGTTCTCTTGAAAGGAAAGAATGCAGTGACGTCATCGCGTATGATGAGAATGCGCTCGTCAGATTCGATGCCGTCTCCGCCATCTTGCTTCACCCTACCTATGCCGTGGAAGCTACCGTGCATGCGGCAAAGTCATTTCGAACATGCACGGGTTTCCACGGCGACAGGTAAGTATACATACTCTCGGGTTTCTTGTCAGGAAACAGGCGGACAAGAATCTCGACGAGAAAAAAGAGAGCAGGTTCTCTTTTTTTTCTCGTTGAGATTCTGGCCAGATTTCCTGCCGAGAAACCTGGATTCCTCGTACACACGAACGGTAATCTCGGCAAGAAGTTGTTTTCTTGCTGGTTTTTGCCAGGTCGTGTTTAAGAGGCTTTAACCTTATTAATTGAGAACACACAGGTGTTAGAGTTCTAAAAAGGCTGTAGCAGCCTTATTTTATTAAACAAATATATAAATAATCAAAATTAACATAAACATCCAAAACATCTGCTAATCAAACTATAAATCTATCTAGTGTTGGTCTTAGCAGGAACTCTATACCCATATGTGGGAGAAAACCATATTGCACTGCGGTACCTTCCCAGTGAATTGATAGGCCTCCAGCCGACAAGCTGGCTCAGAGAAAACCACTGACTGCAGTGCCCCCATTACCACTTCCCAGCTAACCTCCGTTAGCCAGAAACCATTATCAGGACCCATAGCAACGATAGTTACCAAAACTCTTCCTTCTGCAATATCTTCCCTCCCCTGCAAAGACCAACACCCACCACTGCCACGACATCCAACGATCAACTAACCTATTGTGAAAAAAACAGAAAAACAAGGCAACCTAGGCATACCACCCCATAACCTAAAAATTTCACCCGCAATGTGCTTGACTCTCAATGGGAGGGGCCAGCTTTTAACTGTTACCCCACCCTTCCCACTCTGCTCTACAAACGGCACCTCCTACCTCAACTTCTCGTCTGCTGTTAACCCTGTCATGTTCGCCTTACGCTGATGACATTTAATTTTATTGCTCCAGGCTTTTTTTGTAAAGCATTGCACCAGCAATCAGCAGATCGTGGGTGTAATGCAGGGATGTATTCTGGCCTAGGCCGACAAGGCCCAGGCCTAGGGCAGCACAAAACCTAAATACATCTCTGGTGTAATGCCACAGTCTTGCAGTCTGTGTAGCTGTCTGCTCGTAACTCCAATAAAGGCCCGCAATTACACTCTGACAGGGAGACTCAATTAACTACTAGAGTTCTCAACACCACCCTGGTAGTTCATTGGGAACTACAAGCTGACAGCCACAGAGGCTGTCTGTACATGTAGTTTTCACATCTGTTGAATACTGTGAATGAATAACAAGAGCCGCCGTTTTTTAGATTGTGACAGCAGGAAGGGGGGGGGGGTCCCATGATCGCTGTCAAAATGCGGGATTGTGGGTGTGCTGAGGCCGGTGCATCTGTGACACGTTACTTTGCACTCTGAATATAGGTGAACATGTAACATGTTACAAAAGGTAAACTTAAGCTTGACTGTATAAAGAAATTTAGACATGAACTGGATGACATTTTATTTGCTGAAGCTGATCTCCTTCAGCCTATTCTCAGAGACCTTCTGTTTACATGCACTCCAAAGTAGACTACTGGTCTGGACTGGCTTCCTTTTAGTGATGATGGTTGACCATGCCTGCCCAATGTGTGACATATGGCTACTTATGCCGCGTACACACGGTCGTTTTTTGCGATGAAAAAAAACGTAGTTTTTTAAAACGTCATTTAAATTGATCGTGTGTGGCCAAAAAAATTCCAACATGCTTGAATTTTTTGTGTCGTTTTTCAAAACGTCATTTTTTGTGTCATAAAAAGTGATGGTGTGTGGGCAAAACGATGATGAAAACGACGTTTTTAAAGCCGCGCATGCTCAGAGGCAAGTTATGAGACGGAGCTTCAATGGAACAGAGTGCCATCGAACGTGTCTTACGTCACCACGCTTTGCTAGAGCATTTTGGAAAAACGATGGTGTGTATGCAATGTCGTTTTGGAAAATGAAGTTTGAAAAACGTCGTTTTGTTTCATTACTTGAAACGTCATTTTTTTTCATCACAAAAAATGATCGTGTGTACGCGGCATAATAGTCTCAAACAGGAGATACATATTTGTAAAAGACTGAAAGTTATTTTAAACTTATGTGAACATATCAAAGCTTATATAAGATTTTACTTATTGAGTCTAGATCTACTGTATGGTTGATGGCTGAGTCCTGTCTTGTGTCCTGTAACATTGGGCAAAGAAACAACACAAGGATGTTCCTTAAACCTGGTAATAGTGGTTATGACTACAAGATGAGACTGTAATTTGGGTCAGTTCACCAAGTGATGATATTCTTTGTATATGTAGCGCTTACCCCCGAAGGAGCCGCTGGTTTGATTTGGAAACGGAAAATTAAGTTACTCCAGCTTGGTCCAGGGATGCACCAGAAGAATTTAGCAGTAAACGGAGGTCGACACAGTCAATAAAGATTTTTCCAATGCTTTAATTCCAGGCCAACATTAGCCAACATCAACTTTGGTGAAGGAAGAATAGGTTGATGAGAGAAGAGAAACTTTTGATGTCAGGCCTGGATAAGGCAGATCAGCCCTTAGCAGCACAAACTTTCACACGTCGCCACTCCTATGAGATTGAGTGGGTAAGGTGTCCCCGGACAGGTGTCTCTCACACAAACCTGGCAGCCGAGACGCCACCTCGAATCTTAGCTGGGAGGAACGGGTCTCTCATACAGGCCCGGTTCTAGGCCTCTGCCACAGGCCAGTTAATTTGGATAGACTAAATGTGCGAACAGAGCGAATCCTCCCAGTAGTCTCTCAGCATAAGTCACCGGGTGGGAGTAGAGCGTACCTGCCAGCATCCCGGTCACCGAAGCCCCGTCTGGGACTCTCCTAAGCTTCGGGAACCCAGCAAATCACTGGGGCCCCTTTATTCTTGTCTCCGACCGAGACTCAGGAAGGCCTAGGAACCTAGCCAGGCGGGCCACACTGATGGGGGTCCATGGGCACGCACACCCTAAAGGCATCCCGAGTCCGGGCCCCCGCACACGTGAAGAAGAAGAACCCCGTAGACCTGATCTAGGTCCCAGATATACCCCTCTCCAGCATGCCCAGCGAGGAGAAACCCTCTCCAATTGGCTGCTGAGCAAGACTTCATCAGCCAGAAATCCCGCTGGCTTCAACTGCCGGCCAAGGATGAAACGACATCCCCCAGAATGCAGTCCGAGCCAGTGGACCTTTCCAGAATGACATAGGTCAACAACCTAAACAAATCACAACTGGGAGCAGCCTAACTCTCCCAGTTCAACTAGTTATGTTTAGCTACTCCAACAGTAAGATCACCCTTCCATAATACTAGACTTTATTCCTGTCCACCTAAGAGTTGTGTGTGTTCACAGCCACCTTTGAACCAACATCCGTCGGAATAAAAAAACAACTCAGAATCCAGACTCAGAATCCAGTGGAGGAATTTCACCAGCCGAGTCTTCAAAAGATATAAAAAACTGTCTGATGAACTAAAATAATTCACCAGCATCTACCAAAAATTATATATTAGTTTTGGGGGAAGGTCAATGCTTGAGTTTTGCCTTGTATCCAGAAGGATATTCCTTCTAACCTCACCTGTTTATACTGATAATGGCTGTTAAGGCTAATGCCGCGTACACACGGTCGTTTTTTGCAATGAAAAAAACCGTTGTTCTTTAAAACGTCATTTAAATTGATCGTGTGTGGGCAAAACGTCGTTTTTCGTCTTAAAAAAAACGACCCAAAAAAAATTCCAACATGCTTGAATTTTTTGTGTCGTTTTTCAAAACGTCGTTTTTTGTTTCACAAAAAGTCACCGTGTGTAGCAAAAACGTTGTTTAAAACGACGTTTTTCAACCCGCGCATGCCCAGAAGCTAGTTATGAAGCGAGCTTCAATGGAAAAGAGTGGTGAACATAACCTCGCTTTTTGTGAAAAAAACGATGGTGTGTATGCAACATCGTCTTTGAAAAGTGACGTTTAAAAAACGTTGTTTTTTACTTCACAGAAAACGTCGTTTTTTTCATCACAAAAAATGATCGTGTGTACGCGGCATTACAGGATAAGACAGAAACTTTATTCAGTTCACCCAAAAATGATATTTTATTTATAAATGGAAACTGGTAGTCTGAGTCAGTCCCTGGTTTCCAATATTTCGGGATAATCCAACAGAAAGATCCACCTACTAAAATACCAGACCCTGTTCTTGTCCACCTGGGAGTTTTGGGTCTTCCCCTCCATCTTTGAATGTTCTAGCTATTCCTGTTACATTCTGAATATCTAAAAGAATTAACATATCCAACAGGGAGAGTGGAACCCATGGTGATGGACATAGCAGGTGTGCAGACCAATGAACCCAGTGCAAACGTAAAACCCGCATCCGGAAAAACAACCGCAGCTGGTTTAACAACCAGCTGTCGGTACTGAAGCAAGAACGCAGAAGGGCCGAATCCGCCTGGAAGAGAAGTTCTTCAGAGCTAAACCTATCCATCTACAAGGCGACAACAAGAATATACCACAAAGAAATCTTCCAAGCCAAGAAAAATTATTTTTCGGAGGCTATCAACAGCGCCTTAAACCGCCCAAAGATGGTCACTCAGACCATGAAACCAGGATGTATTGAAGCCCCCAGTTCAGACACACAAGAATTTTGCAATGAACTATCGGATTGCTTCATTAATAAAATCGAGGCAATCCGTGAAAGCATTCAGCAAAACAATTCCCCCCTCAGCCCCCCCTGCAGCTTCTCACTCAACACCCATAGTAATTCTCCTATATCCGGTAAGTTCACTCTGGAACCCATCTCCATCGAGGCCACTAAGAATGTCATTGGTGCTTTGCGTAATGGCACAGCGCCAAATGACATTATCCCCACAAAACTGCTGAAGGAATGCGCCTACATCCTGGCTCCTCCCATCACGCAGCTTATCAACCAGTCTTTCTTGGAGGGCATAGTGCCCTCACAGTTGAAAGAGGGTATAATCCAACCCATCCTGAAGAAACCCTCTCTGGACCCCAAGGACCCACTCCACCGCCGTCCCATAACAAGCCTCAATGTACTCTCAAAGGTAATGGAAAAAGTAGTGGTACAACAGCTGCAACAGCATCTAGATACCCACAAGCTACTTGACCCATTGCAATCAGGCTTCCGTCCCGGACACGGGACGGAAACAGCATTGCTGAAAATATAGGACGATGTTCTCAAGGCCGCAGATGAAGGAGAATCTTGTCTTCTAGTTCTGTTGGACCTAAGTGCAGCTTTTGACACTGTAGACCACAAACTGTTACTGACGCGGCTTGCTGAAGTAGCCAGAGTCGCAGAAGGCGATTTATCTTGGTTCTCCTCTTTTCTGGAAAACCGATCGCAAACAGTGAAGTTAGGACCTTTTACGTCTGAGAAACGCACAGTATCATGCGGAGTCCCTCAAGGATCGCCTCTGTCACCGGTGCTGTTTAACATCTATCTTCGTCCTCTTTTTGAGATTATCAGCAGCCAAAAACTGCTGTATCACTCATATGCAGACGACACGCAACTGTATTTCCGCATCTGCAACAGAAAGGATCACCACCTCAATCTAGAGACATGCCTCTCTTTGATAGAGGACTGGATGACAAAGAGTTATCTTAAACTCAATGGAGCGAAAACAGAACTTCTCCTGTTTCACGCCAAGCGCAGGAATCAACCTTCAACAGCATGGACACCCCCGCCTATTCTGGGCAAAATCATCACCCCTAGCGCCAAAGTCAAAAGTCTAGGGGTCATTTTTGACTCCTTTATGACAATGGACGCACAAATAGGGTCAGTAGTCAGCGGATCTCACCATCTGCTGCGCCTACTTCGCAGACTTACTCCGTTCATCCCCAAAGAAGATTTAGCGGTCGTGGTGGGAGCAATTGTAAACTCCAGACTGGACTATGCAAACACCCTCTACCTCGGACTCCCCAAGTACCAAATCGCTCGTCTGCAAGTCGTTCAGAATACGGCCGCCAGACTTGTGACTGGGAAAAAACCCTGGGAATCCATCTCACCTTCACTGAGATCCCTCCACTGGCTGCCAGTTAAAGACAGAATTGGTTTCAAAGCACTCTGTCTTACGCATAGATGTGTCCATGGGAATGCCCCCCTTTATTTATGCGAAATAATAAAAGCTCATAACCCCAATCGCGTTTTGCGATCCACCAATCAGAACCTGCTCCAGGTTCCGAAAGCCAACTTCAAGTCCAAAGGAGAAAGAAGATTCGCGATCCAGGGTCCCAGACTATGGAACGCTTTACCAACCAGCATTCGGTTGGAGGAGAACCACCTAGCATTCAGGAAAAAGGTCAAGACTTTTCTCTTTTGATATCAAAGGAGACAGGAACAACAAGCGCCCAGAGGCGATTCAGTTCACATGTGCAGCGCTATATAAGTTTTCATTCATTCATTCATTCATTCAGTGCAGAGATCTCATCGATTAAGTCTTCAAAAGTTATAAGAAACCGGTGGATTACAATAAATCTTCTTCATTTACTGAAAACTGAAAAATATTTTGTGGTGAAAGTTTGGTGGCTGAGCCTTGTCTGGTGTCCTGCAGCGTTGGGCAGAGGATCAACACAAAGATGCTCCTTTTAACCTTACCTGTATGTACGCACTAGGGATTAGCCGAACACCCCCGCGTTCGGTTTGCACCAGAACCGTTGAACAGACCATTCGCGCGAACATTTAGAACCCCATTGAAGTCTATGGGACTCGAACGTTCGAATTAAAAAACGATAATTTTAACCACTTAAGACCCGGACCAATACGCTGGTAAATGACCCAAGGTGTTTTTGCGATTCGGCACTGCGTCGCTTTAACAGACAATTGCGCGGTCGTGCGACGTGGCTCCCAAACAAAATTTGCGTCCTTTTCTTCCCACAAATAGAGCTTTCTTTTGGTGGTATTTGATCACCTCTGCGATGTTTATTTTTTGCGCTATATACAAAAATAGAGCGACATTTTTGAAAAAAAAACACTATTTTTTACTTTTTGTTAAAAAAAAATCAAATAAACTAAATTTTAGTCAAACATTTAGGCCAAAATTTATTTAGCCACATGTCTTTAGTAAAAAAAAAAATCGCAATAAAAAAAATAGCTACCTAGCGGGAACAGCGACACTAATACAGCGATCAGAAAAATGATCGCTTAGTGACGCTGGCAATAGGGAGTGAAAGGGTTAACTAGGGCGGTGATCAGGGGGTTAAAACTTTATTAGGGGGGGGTGGGGGGGCTATCCTGAACCTAACACTAACTGTTTTTTACAGTGCCTGTCACACTGACACTAAATGCAGTGATTAAATCACTGCATTCAGTAACACTGTGACAGGGGGGTGGGGGGGGCGATCACAAGGGGTTAATATGCCTATGTGAGTGTGTGTCAGTGTTGTGTTGGTGCACACTTACTTGGCATGTCTTCTCTCATCAGCAGCGCTGGGAAACAGCGCTGCGATGAGAGAATACATCATTTCCTCCTTCCTGTGTAAACACAGGAGGAGGAAGTGACAGGCTGGGAGCGCGCTCCCATTGGCTGGGAGCGATCGCGCGGGGGGGGGCGGAAAACACGGACATCCGCCGCAGATCCCGGATCGCTCCCAGAGGTAGGGAGACCCCCGCACGCCGCGGAGGGGGTCCCGATGGGACCCCCAAACCGCACTCAGGCGGGGACGTAAATTTACGCCCTTGTGCCTGTACGAGCCATGTTGTGGCCGTATATGTGCGTGCGGGGGTCCTTAAGTGGTTAAAGACCAATATTCAAGTTATTGTTGGAAAACGTCTTTGAGAACCCGGGTCTTGCCCCAGGGAACATGTATCAATGGAAAAAAGTTTAAAAAACGGTAGTTTTTTCAGGAGCAGAACTCCTGAAAAAAATACCGTTTTTAAAACTTCTTTCCATGACCCGGGTTCTCAAAGATGTTTCCACAGGCAAACTATAGACACCCAGCAGGTACAATATTTAAAGTAATTTTTTCATATTTTTTTTTTTAATTCAAACATTATTAAAATCACTGCTCCAGGAGCAGTGATTTTAATGATGCTTAAATAAAAAATAAAAAAATTAAAAATTCCTTTAAATATTGTACCTGCTGGGTGTCCATACCAGTGATAACAATTTTAAATAGCACAATCACCTGCCTGCCAGTAAATTAGGAATAGCTGATCTAGCTAAGCTATACAGTGTATAAATATATGTACAACTCCTAGGGATGTATATATATCCTCTGCACACTGTAAATTAAGCTAAACTGACTAGCCTGCCTGCCTGCTCTATCTAGCTATATAAAAAGACTATCTCTCTGTCTCTCTGACTGCTCTCATTAACAACCGCAACACACTACACGAGGCCGCCCAGTAGGCGGCCTTATATAGTGTGAGGCGTGTGCTAAAGCCCTGAGCCACCCTGGCTTTGGCCAATTATGGCTCTCTGTTTTTTGCGTGCTGTCATTGGCCAAGCATGCAGGGTCATAGTGCATGTTTGGCCAATCATCAGCACGCAATGCCGCAGTGAATTATGGGCCATTGCGCTTCACTCAAATTTGGCGCGGATGACCCGTTTTGTTCGTACGAACAGTCAATGTTCGAGTGGAACATACGTTTGTATCGAACGCGGAGCTCATCCCTAGTACGCACATGATAAGACAGAAATATGGGTCAGTTCACTAAAGATGATATTTTACTTATAGATGGAATCAGTCTCTTGCCGCGTACACACGACCGTTTTTCATGACGAGAAAAATGCAATTTTTTAAAATTGGTCATTAAAAACGATGTGTGTGGGCTCCAGAGCATTTTTCTCAAAGTGAAAAATGGGCATTAAAAATTTAGAACATGCTCTATTTTTTCTCGTAGTTTTTTACGTCGCGAAAACCGGTCGTGTGTAGGCTTTAACGACGGGGAAAAAAATGTGCATGCTCAGAAGCAGGTTATGAGAAGGGAAATTTGCAAAATCAGCCGAAAAGTGTGTAGCCAATCAAATAGAACTTCCCCTTTATAGTGCCATCGTATGTGTTGTATGTCACCGCACTTTGCTCAAGCATTTTTTTTTTTCACAATCGTGTGTATGCAAGGCAGGCTTGACAGGAATCACGTCGAGAAAAACTTTGTTTTTTTTCCATGACATGAAAAATGGTCGCGTGTACGTGGCTTTTGGCTTCTTAGGCCGATTTGAACAAATCTATTTGCTCGTGTGTACAAGGCCTTATGCCTTTAGATCAGGGATTCTCAACCAGGGTTCCTCCAAAGGTTCCTTGAGCAATGAGCAATTTCTGCCTCTCAGATAAGTTCTCACGGACACCATTGATATTTTTAGCTGTGTCTGAATACTCCAATGCCGCATACAGACGATCGGACATTCAGACAACAAAACCGTTGTTTTTTTATTCCGACGGATGTTGGTTCAAACTTGTCTTGCATACAAACGGTCACACAAATGTTGTCGTAAATTGCTAACGTCAAGAACGTGGTGACTAGGGATGAGCCGAACACCCCCGGGTTCGGTTCGCACCAGAACGTTCGAACAGACCGTGGGTTTGCACGAATATTTCTAACCCCATTGAAGTCTATGGGACCCGAACGTTCGAATTCAAAAACGGTAATTTTAAAGACCAAAATTCAATTAGATGTTGGAAAACGTTGTTCAGAACCCGGGTCTTGCCCCAGGGAACATGTATCAATGGAATTTTTTTTTTTTTTAAACGCCCGTTTTTTGCGGAGCAGCCATTTTAATGATGCTTAAAGTGAAAAAAAAAATCCTTTAAATATCACACCTGCTGGGTGCCTATAGTAGTGGCACGTGTTTAGAAATGTCCCTGCACAACATGAAAGGACCAAAAAAAAAAAGTAATTAATGCTACTTGCGCAAGTTCTGTGTGGCAACATTATGTCGAATATTTTAGCGGTGGTGGGGGGCCATTATTGTTGTGTGAAAGAACATTTTTAGAAAAAAGGGCACCCCTCAAACATACTGTAATTGGAGCACAACAAGGAGCCACGTGCAAATTATTGCATCAAAAATTGTTATTAGGCGCCCCCCTTCCAATAACTCCAATTGGAGCGCAACAAGGAGCCACGTGCAAATTATTGCATCAAAAATTGTTATTAGGCGCCCCTGTTAAACAGGGGCTGAAAAATTGTGCCTTGGGCACAACACACTTGCAACCCCTCCCAATAACTCCAATTGGAGCGCAACAAGGAGCCACGTACAAATTATTGCATCAAAAATTGTTACTAGGCGCCCCTAGGGGCTGAAAAATTGGGCCTTGGGCACAACACAAAACTGCAACCCCTACCAGCACACGTACAGTGGCACTATCTGTGCTCAGGTGGTATATAGGAGCACACGTACAGTGGCACTATCTGTGCTCAGGTGGTATATACCAGCACACGTACAGTGGCACTATCTGTGCTCAGGTGGTATATAGGAGCACACGTACAGTGGCACTATCTGCGCTCAGGTGGTATATAGCAGCACACGTACAGTGGCACTATCTGTGCTCAGGTGGTATATAGGAGCACACGTACAGTGGCACTATCTGTGCTCAGGTGGTATATAGGAGAACACGTACAGTGGCACTAACTGCGCTCAGGTGGTATATAGGAGCACACGTACAGTGGCACTATCTGTGCTCAGGTGGTATATAGGAGCACACGTACAGTGGCACTATCTGCGCTCAGGTGGTATATAGCAGCACACGTACAGTGGCACTAACTGCGCTCAGGTGGTATATACCAGCACACGTACAGTGGCACTATCTGTGCTCAGGTGGTATATAGGAGCACACGTACAGTGGCACTATCTGTGCTCAGGTGGTATATAGGAGCACACGTACAGTGGCACTATCTGTGCTCAGGTGGTATATAGCAGCACACGTACAGTGGCACTAACTGCGCTCAGGTGGTATATACCAGCACACGTACAGTGGCACTATCTGTGCTCAGGTGGTATATAGGAGCACACGTACAGTGGCACTATCTGTGCTCAGGTGGTATATAGGAGCACACGTACAGTGGCACTAACTGCGCTCAGGTGGTATATAGGAGCACACGTACAGTGGCACTATCTGTGCTCAGGTGGTATATAGGAGCACACGTACAGTGGCACTATCTGTGCTCAGGTGGTATATACCAGCACACGTACAGTGGCACTATCTGTGCTCAGGTGATATATAGGAGCACACGTACAGTGGCACTATCTGTGCTCAGGTGGTATATAGGAGCACACGTACAGTGGCACTATCTGTGCTCAGGTGGTATATAGGAGCACACGTACAGTGGCACTATCTGTGCTCAGGTGGTATATAGCAGCACACGTACAGTGGCACTAACTGCGCTCAGGTGGTATATACCAGCACACGTACAGTGGCACTATCTGTGCTCAGGTGGTATATAGGAGCACACGTACAGTGGCACTATCTGTGCTCAGGTGGTATATAGGAGCACACGTACAGTGGCACTATCTGTGCTCAGGTGGTATATAGGAGCACACGTACAGTGGCACTATCTGTGCTCAGGTGGTATATAGCAGCACACATACAGTGGCACTAACTGCGCTCAGGTGGTATATACCAGCACACGTACAGTGGCACTATCTGTGCTCAGGTGGTATATAGGAGCACACGTACAGTGGCACTAACTGCGCTCAGATGGTATATACCAGCACACGTACAGTGGTATCTGTGCTCAGGTGGTATATAGGAGCACACGTACAGTGGCACTATCTGTGCTCAGGTGGTATATAGGAGCACACGTACAGTGGCACTATCTGTGCTCAGGTGGTATATAGGAGCACACGTACAGTGGCACTATCTGCGCTCAGGTGGTATATAGCAGCACACGTACAGTGGCACTAACTGCGCTCAGGTGGTATATACCAGCACACGTACAGTGGCACTATCTGTGCTCAGGTGGTATATAGGAGGACACGTACAGTGGCACTATCTGTGCTCAGGTGGTATATAGGAGCACACGTACAGTGGCACTATCTGTGCTCAGGTGGTATATAGCAGCACACGTACAGTGGCACTAACTGCGCTCAGGTGGTATATACCAGCACACGTACAGTGGCACTATCTGTGCTCAGGTGGTATATAGGAGCACACGTACAGTGGCACTATCTGTGCTCAGGTGGTATATAGGAGCACACGTACAGTGGCACTAACTGCGCTCAGGTGGTATATAGGAGCACACGTACAGTGGCACTATCTGTGCTCAGGTGGTATATAGGAGCACACGTACAGTGGCACTATCTGTGCTCAGGTGGTATATACCAGCACACGTACAGTGGCACTATCTGTGCTCAGGTGGTATATAGGAGCACACGTACAGTGGCACTAACTGCGCTCAGGTGGTATATAGGAGCACACGTACAGTGGCACTATCTGTGCTCAGGTGGTATATAGGAGCACACGTACAGTGGCACTATCTGTGCTCAGGTGGTATATACCAGCACACGTACAGTGGCACTATCTGTGCTCAGGTGGTATATAGCAGCACACGTACATGTGGCACTAACTGCGCTCAGGTGGTATATACCAGCACACGTACAGTGGCACTATCTGTGCTCAGGTGGTATATAGGAGCACACGGACAGTGGCACTATCTGTGCTCAGGTGGTATATAGGAGCACACGTACAGTGGCACTAACTGCGCTCAGGTGGTATATAGGAGCACACGTACAGTGGCAATATCTGTGCTCAGGTGGTATATAGGAGCACACGTACAGTGGCACTATCTGTGCTCAGGTGGTATATACCAGCACACGTACAGTGGCACTATCTGTGCTCAGGTGGTATATAGGAGCACACGTACAGTGGCACTATCTGTGCTCAGGTGGTATATAGCAGCACACGTACAGTGGCACTAACTGCGCTCAGGTGGTATATACCAGCACACGTACAGTGGCACTATCTGTGCTCAGGTGGTATATAGGAGCACACGTACAGTGGCACTATCTGTGCTCAGGTGGTATATAGGAGCACACGTACAGTGGCACTATCTGTGCTCAGGTGGTATATAGGAGCACACGTACAGTGGCACTATCTGTGCTCAGGTGGTATATAGCAGCACACATACAGTGGCACTAACTGCGCTCAGGTGGTATATACCAGCACACGTACAGTGGCACTATCTGTGCTCAGGTGGTATATAGGAGCACACGTACAGTGGCACTAACTGCGCTCAGGTGGTATATAGGAGCACACGTACAGTGGCACTATCTGTGCTCAGGTGGTATATAGGAGCACACGTACAGTGGCACTATCTGTGCTCAGGTGGTATATAGGAGCACACGTACAGTGGCACTATCTGTGCTCAGGTGGTATATAGGAGCACACGTACAGTGGCACTATCTGTGCTCAGGTGGTATATAGCAGCACACGTACAGTGGCACTAACTGCGCTCAGGTGGTATATACCAGCACACGTACAGTGGCACTATCTGTGCTCAGGTGGTTTATAGGAGCACACGTACAGTGGCACTATTTGTGCTCAGGTGGTATATAGGAGCACACGTACAGTGGCACTATCTGTGCTCAGGTGGTATATAGGAGCACACGTACAGTGGCACTAACTGCGCTCAGGTGGTATATAGGAGCACACGTATGGCAGTGGCACTGGCATCTGTGCTCAGGTGGTATATAGGAGCACACGTACAGTGGCACTATCTGTGCTCAGGTGGTATATACCAGCACACGTACAGTGGCACTATCTGTGCTCAGGTGGTATATAGGAGCACACGTACAGTGGCACTAACTGCGCTCAGGTGGTATATAGGAGCACACGTACAGTGGCACTATCTGTGCTCAGCTCAGTGGTATATAGGAGCACACGTACAGTGGCACTATCTGTGCTCAGGTGGTATATAGGAGCACACGTACAGTGGCACTATCTGTGCTCAGGTGGTATATAGCAGCACACGTACAGTGGCACTAACTGCGCTCAGGTGGTAATATACCAGCACACGTACAGTGGCACTATCTGTGCTCAGGTGGTATATAGGAGCACACGTACAGTGGCACTATCTGTGCTCAGGTGGTATATAGGAGCACACGTACAGTGGCACTAACTGCGCTCAGGTGGTATATAGGAGCACACGTACAGTGGCACTATCTGTGCTCAGGTGGTATATATGAGCACACGTACAGTGATATCAGTGTGCTGCGGCTCGGTGGTATATACTACCACACACGTCAGGGGCACTATCTGTGCTCAGGTGGTATATAGAGCCAGCACATGGCACTAACTGCGCTATGGTAGGTATACAGCACACGTACAGGGTATCTGTGCTCAGGTGGTATATAGGAGCACACGTACAGTCTATCTTGTGCTCAGGTGGTATATAGGAGCACACGTACAGTGGCACTATCTGTGCTCAGGTGGTATATAGGAGCACACATACAGTGGCACTATCTGCGCTCAGGTGGTATATAGGCACACGTACAGTGGCATACCGCTCAGGTGGTATATACACACACGTACAGTGGCACTATCTGTGCTCAGGTGGTATATAGGAGCACACGTACAGTGGCACTATCTGTGCTCAGGTGGTATATAGGAGCACACGTACAGTGGCACTATCTGTGCTCAGGTGGTATATAGGAGCACACATACAGTGGCACTATCTGCGCTCAGGTGGTATATAGCAGCACACGTACAGTGGCACTAACTGCGCTCAGGTGGTATATACCAGCACACGTACAGTGGCACTATCTGTGCTCAGGTGGTATATAGGAGCACACGTACAGTGGCACTAACTGCGCTCAGGTGGTATATACCAGCACACGTACAGTGGCACTATCTGTGCTCAGGTGGTTTATAGGAGCACACGTACAGTGGCACTATCTGTGCTCAGGTGGTATATAGCAGCACACGTACAGTGGCACTAACTGCGCTCAGGTGGTATATACCAGCACACGTACAGGCACTATCTGTGCTCAGGTGGTATAGTACACACACGATAGCACAGTCTACTATCTGTGCTCAGGTGGTATATAGGAGCACACGTACAGTGGCACTATCTGTGCTCAGGTGGTATATAGGAGCACACGTACAGTGGCACTATCTGTGCTCAGGTGGTATATAGGAGCACACGTACAGTGGCACTATCTGCTCAGGTGGTATATAGGACATGCAGTGGCACTAACTGCGCGCAGGTGGTATATAGGAGCACACGTACAGGCACTATCTGCGCGCAGGTGGAATATAGCAGCACACGTCAGGGCACTAACTGGTCTCATGGTATAGGAGCACACGTACAGTGGCACTATCTGTGCTCAGGTGTATATAGGAGCACACGTACAGTGGCATACCGCTCAGGTGGTATATAGCACACGTACAGTGGCACTAACTGGCAGGTGGTATATACCAGCACACGTACAGTCTATCTGTGCTCAGGTGGTATATAGGAGCACACGTACAGTGGCACTATCTGTGCTCAGGTGGTATATAGGAGCACACGTACAGTGGCACTATCTGTGCTCAGGTGGTATATAGGAGCACACGTACAGTGGCACTATCTGTGCTCAGGTGGTATATAGGAGCACACGTACAGTGGCACTATCTGCGCTCAGGTGGTATATAGCAGCACACGTACAGTGGCACTATCTGCGCTCAGGTGGTATATAGGAGCACACGTACAGTGGCACTATCTGCGCTCAGGTGGTATATAGCAGCACACGTACAGTGGCACTAACTGCGCTCAGGTGGTATATAGGAGCACACGTACAGTGGCACTATCTGTGCTCAGGTGGTATATAGGAGCACACGTACAGTGGCACTATCTGCGCTCAGGTGGTATATAGCAGCACACGTACAGTGGCACTAACTGCGCTCAGGTGGTATATACCAGCACACGTACAGTGGCACTATCTGTGCTCAGGTGGTATATAGGAGCACACGTACAGTGGCACTATCTGTGCTCAGGTGGTATATAGGAGCACACGTACAGTGGCACTATCTGTGCTCAGGTGGTATATAGCAGCACACGTACAGTGGCACTAACTGCGCTCAGGTGGTATATACCAGCACACGTACAGTGGCACTATCTGTGCTCAGGTGGTATATAGGAGCACACGTACAGTGGCACTATCTGTGCTCAGGTGGTATATAGGAGCACACGTACAGTGGCACTATCTGTGCTCAGGTGGTATATAGCAGCACACGTACAGTGGCACTAACTGCGCTCAGGTGGTATATACCAGCACACGTACAGTGGCACTATCTGTGCTCAGGTGGTATATAGGAGGACACGTACAGTGGCACTATCTGTGCTCAGGTGGTATATAGGAGCACACGTACAGTGGCACTATCTGTGCTCAGGTGGTGGTTATATAGCAGCACACGTACAGTGGCACTAACTGCGCTCAGGTGGTATATACCAGCACACGTACAGTGGCACTATCTGTGCTCAGGTGGTATATAGGAGCACACGTACAGTGGCACTATCTGTGCTCAGGTGGTATATAGGAGCACACGTACAGTGGCACTAACTGTGCTCAGGTGGTATATAGGAGCACACGTACAGTGGCACTATCTGTGCTCAGGTGGTATATAGGAGCACACGTACAGTGGCACTATCTGTGCTCAGGTGGTATATACCAGCACACGTACAGTGGCACTATCTGTGCTCAGGTGGTATATAGGAGCACACGTACAGTGGCACTACTGCGCTCAGGTGGTATATAGGAGCACACGTACAGTGGCACTATCTGTGCTCAGGTGGTATATAGGAGCACACGTACAGTGGCACTATCTGTGCTCAGGTGGTATATACCAGCACACGAGTGGCACACGTGCTCAGGTGGTATATAGCAGCACACGTACAGGCACTATGTGCTGTGGTATATACCAGCACACGTCAGGGCACTATCTGGTATGGTATACCAGCACACGTACAGTGGCACTATCTGTGCTCAGGTGGTATATAGGAGCACACGTACAGTGGCACTAACTGCGCTCAGGTGGTATATAGGAGCACACGTACAGTGGCACTATCTGTGCTCAGGTGGTATATAGGAGCACACGTACAGTGGCACTATCTGTGCTCAGGTGGTATATACCAGCACACGTACAGTGGCACTAACTGCGCTCAGGTGGTATATAGGAGCACACGTACAGTGGCACTATCTGTGCTCAGGTGGTATATAGCAGCACACGTACAGTGGCACTATCTGTGCTCAGGTGGTATATACCAGCACACGTACAGTGGCACTATCTGTGCTCAGGTGGTATATAGGAGCACACGTACAGTGGCACTATCTGTGCTCAGGTGGTATATAGGAGCACACGTACAGTGGCACTATCTGTGCTCAGGTGGTATATAGGAGCACACGTACAGTGGCACTATCTGTGCTCAGGTGGTATATAGGAGCACACGTACAGTGGCACTATCTGTGCTCAGGTGGTATATACCAGCACACGTACAGTGGCACTATCTGTGCTCAGGTGGTATATAGGAGCACACGTACAGTGGCACTAACTGCGCTCAGGTGGTATATAGGAGCACACGTACAGTGGCACTATCTGCGCTCAGGTGGTATATACCAGCACACGTACAGTGGCACTATCTGTGCTCAGGTGGTATATAGGAGCACACGTACAGTGGCACTAACTGCGCTCAGGTGGTATATAGGAGCACACGTACAGTGGCACTATCTGTGCTCAGGTGGTATATAGGAGCACACGTACAGTGGCACTATCTGTGCTCAGGTGGTATATAGGAGCACACGTACAGTGGCACTATCTGTGCTCAGGTGGTATATAGGAGCACACGTACAGTGGCACTATCTGTGCTCAGGTGGTATATAGCAGCACACGTACAGTGGCACTAACTGCGCTCAGGTGGTATATACCAGCACACGTACAGTGGCACTATCTGTGCTCAGGTGGTTTATAGGAGCACACGTACAGTGGCACTATCTGTGCTCAGGTGGTATATAGGAGCACACGTACAGTGGCACTATCTGTGCTCAGGTGGTATATAGGAGCACACGTACAGTGGCACTAACTGCGCTCAGGTGGTATATAGGAGCACACGTACAGTGGCACTATCTGTGCTCAGGTGGTATATAGGAGCACACGTACAGTGGCACTATCTGTGCTCAGGTGGTATATACCAGCACACGTACAGTGGCACTATCTGTGCTCAGGTGGTATATAGGAGCACACGTACAGTGGCACTATCTGTGCTCAGGTGGTATATAGGAGCACACGTACAGTGGCACTATCTGTGCTCAGGTGGTATATAGGAGCACACGTACAGTGGCACTATCTGTGCTCAGGTGGTATATAGCAGCACACGTACAGTGGCACTAACTGCGCTCAGGTGGTATATACCAGCACACGTACAGTGGCACTATCTGTGCTCAGGTGGTATATAGGAGCACACGTACAGTGGCACTATCTGTGCTCAGGTGGTATATAGGAGCACACGTACAGTGGCACTAACTGCGCTCAGGTGGTATATAGGAGCACACGTACAGTGGCACTATCTGTGCTCAGGTGGTATATATGAGCACACGTACAGTGGCACTATCTGTGCTCAGGTGGTATATACCAGCACACGTACAGTGGCACTATCTGTGCTCAGGTGGTATATAGGAGCACACGTACAGTGGCACTAACTGCGCTCAGATGGTATATACCAGCACACGTACAGTGGTATCTGTGCTCAGGTGGTATATAGGAGCACACGTACAGTGGCACTATCTGTGCTCAGGTGGTATATAGGAGCACACGTACAGTGGCACTATCTGTGCTCAGGTGGTATATAGGAGCACACATACAGTGGCACTATCTGCGCTCAGGTGGTATATAGCAGCACACGTACAGTGGCACTAACTGCGCTCAGGTGGTATATACCAGCACACGTACAGTGGCACTATCTGTGCTCAGGTGGTATATAGGAGCACACGTACAGTGGCACTAACTGCGCTCAGGTGGTATATACCAGCACACGTACAGTGGCACTATCTGTGCTCAGGTGGTTTTATAGGAGCACACGTACAGTGGCACTATCTGTGCTCAGGTGGTATATAGCAGCACACGTACAGTGGCACTAACTGCGCTCAGGTGGTATATACCAGCACACGTACAGTGGCACTATCTGTGCTCAGGTGGTATATAGGAGCACACGTACAGTGGCACTATCTGTGCTCAGGTGGTATATAGGAGCACACGTACAGTGGCACTTGGCAACTGCGCTCAGGTGGTATATAGGAGCACACGTACAGTGGCACTATCTGTGCTCAGGTGGTATATAGGAGCACACGTACAGTGGCACTATCTGTGCTCAGGTGGTATATACCAGCACACGTACAATGGCACTATCTGTGCTCAGGTGGTATATAGGAGCACACGTACAGTGGCACTATCTGTGCTCAGGTGGTATATAGGAGCACACGTACAGTGGCACTATCTGTGCTCAGGTGGTATATAGGAGCACACGTACAGTGGCACTATCTGTGCTCAGGTGGTGGTATATAGGAGCACACGTACAGTGGCACTATCTGCGCTCAGGTGGTATATAGCAGCACATGTACAGTGGCACTAACTGCGCTCAGGTGGTATATACCAGCACACGTACAGTGGCACTATCTGTGCTCAGGTGGTATATAGGAGCACACGTACAGTGGCACTATCTGTGCTCAGGTGGTATATAGGAGCACACGTACAGTGGCACTAACTGCGCTCAGGTGGTATATAGGAGCACACGTACAGTGGCACTATCTGTGCTCAGGTGGTATATAGGAGCACACGTACAGTGGCACTATCTGTGCTCAGGTGGTATATACCAGCACACGTACAGTGGCACTATCTGTGCTCAGGTGGTATATAGGAGCACACGTACAGTGGCACTAACTGCGCTCAGGTGGTATATAGGAGCACACGTACAGTGGCACTATCTGTGCTCAGGTGGTATATAGGAGCACACGTACAGTGGCACTATCTGTGCTCAGGTGGTATATACCAGCACACGTACAGTGGCACTATCTGTGCTCAGGTGGTATATAGCAGCACACGTACAGTGGCACTAACTGCGCTCAGGTGGTATATACCAGCACACGTACAGTGGCACTATCTGTGCTCAGGTGGTATATAGGAGCACACGGACAGTGGCACTATCTGTGCTCAGGTGGTATATAGGAGCACACGTACAGTGGCACTAACTGCGCTCAGGTGGTATATAGGAGCACACGTACAGTGGCAATATCTGTGCTCAGGTGGTATATAGGAGCACACGTACAGTGGCACTATCTGTGCTCAGGTGGTATATACCAGCACACGTACAGTGGCACTATCTGTGCTCAGGTGGTATATAGGAGCACACGTACAGTGGCACTATCTGTGCTCAGGTGGTATATAGCAGCACACGTACAGTGGCACTAACTGCGCTCAGGTGGTATATACCAGCACACGTACAGTGGCACTATCTGTGCTCAGGTGGTATATAGGAGCACACGTACAGTGGCACTATCTGTGCTCAGGTGGTATATAGGAGCACACGTACAGTGGCACTATCTGTGCTCAGGTGGTATATAGGAGCACACGTACAGTGGCACTATCTGTGCTCAGGTGGTATATAGCAGCACACATACAGTGGCACTAACTGCGCTCAGGTGGTATATACCAGCACACGTACAGTGGCACTATCTGTGCTCAGGTGGTATATAGGAGCACACGTACAGTGGCACTAACTGCGCTCAGGTGGTATATAGGAGCACACGTACAGTGGCACTATCTGTGCTCAGGTGGTATATAGGAGCACACGTACAGTGGCACTATCTGTGCTCAGGTGGTATATAGGAGCACACGTACAGTGGCACTATCTGTGCTCAGGTGGTATATAGGAGCACACGTACAGTGGCACTATCTGTGCTCAGGTGGTATATAGCAGCACACGTACAGTGGCACTAACTGCGCTCAGGTGGTATATACCAGCACACGTACAGTGGCACTATCTGTGCTCAGGTGGTTTATAGGAGCACACGTACAGTGGCACTATCTGTGCTCAGGTGGTATATAGGAGCACACGTACAGTGGCACTATCTGTGCTCAGGTGGTATATAGGAGCACACGTACAGTGGCACTAACTGCGCTCAGGTGGTATATAGGAGCACACGTACAGTGGCACTATCTGTGCTCAGGTGGTATATAGGAGCACACGTACAGTGGCACTATCTGTGCTCAGGTGGTATATACCAGCACACGTACAGTGGCACTATCTGTGCTCAGGTGGTATATAGGAGCACACGTACAGTGGCACTAACTGCGCTCAGGTGGTATATAGGAGCACACGTACAGTGGCACTATCTGTGCTCAGGTGGTATATAGGAGCACACGTACAGTGGCACTATCTGTGCTCAGGTGGTATATAGGAGCACACGTACAGTGGCACTATCTGTGCTCAGGTGGTATATAGCAGCACACGTACAGTGGCACTAACTGCGCTCAGGTGGTATATACCAGCACACGTACAGTGGCACTATCTGTGCTCAGGTGGTATATAGGAGCACACGTACAGTGGCACTATCTGTGCTCAGGTGGTATATAGGAGCACACGTACAGTGGCACTAACTGCGCTCAGGTGGTATATAGGAGCACACGTACAGTGGCACTATCTGTGCTCAGGTGGTATATATGAGCACACGTACAGTGGCACTATCTGTGCTCAGGTGGTATATACCAGCACACGTACAGTGGCACTATCTGTGCTCAGGTGGTATATAGGAGCACACGTACAGTGGCACTAACTGTGCTCAGGTGGTATATACCAGCACACGTACAGTGGTATCTGTGCTCAGGTGGTATATAGGAGCACACGTACAGTGGCACTATCTGTGCTCAGGTGGTATATAGGAGCACACGTACAGTGGCACTATCTGTGCTCAGGTGGTATATAGGAGCACACATACAGTGGCACTATCTGTGCTCAGGTGGTATATAGCAGCACACGTACAGTGGCACTAACTGCGCTCAGGGTGGTATATACCAGCACACGTACAGTGGCACTATCTGTGCTCAGGTGGTATATAGGAGCACACGTACAGTGGCACTAACTGTGCTCAGGTGGTATATACCAGCACACGTACAGTGGCACTATCTGTGCTCAGGTGGTTTATAGGAGCACACGTACAGTGGCACTATCTGTGCTCAGGTGGTATATAGCAGCACACGTACAGTGGCACTAACTGTGCTCAGGTGGTATATACCAGCACACGTACAGTGGCACTATCTGTGCTCAGGTGGTATATAGGAGCACACGTACAGTGGCACTATCTGTGCTCAGGGTGGTATATAGGAGCACACGTACAGTGGCACTAACTGCGCTCAGGTGGTATATAGGAGCACACGTACAGTGGCACTATCTGTGCTCAGGTGGTATATAGGAGCACACGTACAGTGGCACTATCTGTGCTCAGGTGGTATATACCAGCACACGTACAATGGCACTATCTGTGCTCAGGTGGTATATAGGAGCACACGTACAGTGGCACTATCTGTGGTATATACCAGCACACGTCAGGTATCTGGTATGGTATAGGAGCACACGTACAGTGGCACTATCTGTGCTCAGGTGGTATATAGGAGCACACGTACAGTGGCACTATCTGTGCTCAGGTGGTATATAGGAGCACACATACAGTGGCACTATCTGCGCTCAGGTGGTATATAGCACACACGTACAGTGGCACTATCTGCGCTCAGGTGGTATATAGCAGCACATGTACAGTGGCACTAACTGCGCGCAGGTGGTATATAGGAGCACACGTACAGTGGCACTATCTGCGCGCAGGTGGAATATAGCAGCACACGTACAGTGGCACTAACTGCGCTCAGGTGGTATATAGGAGCACACGTACAGTGGCACTATCTGTGCTCAGGTGGTATATAGGAGCACACGTACAGTGGCACTATCTGCGCTCAGGTGGTATATAGCAGCACACGTACAGTGGCACTAACTGCGCTCAGGTGGTATATACCAGCACACGTACAGTGGCACTATCTGTGCTCAGGTGGTATATAGGAGCACACGTACAGTGGCACTATCTGTGCTCAGGTGGTATATAGGAGCACACGTACAGTGGCACTATCTGTGCTCAGGTGGTATATAGCAGCACACGTACAGTGGCACTAACTGCGCTCAGGTGGTATATACCAGCACACGTACAGGCACTATCTGGCAGGTGGTATATAGGAGCACACGTACAGTCTATCTGTGCTCAGGTGGTATATAGGAGCACACGTACAGTGGCACTATCTGTGCTCAGGTGGTATATAGGAGCACACGTACAGTGGCACTATCTGTGCTGGTGGTATATAGGAGCACACGCTCACTATCTGGTGGTGGTATATAGCAGCACACGTACAGTGGCACTAACTGCGCTCAGGTGGTATATACCAGCACACGTACAGTGGCACTATCTGTGCTCAGGTGGGATATAGCAGCACACGTACAGTGGCATAACTGGCTCAGGTGGTATATAGGAGCACGTACAGTGGCACTATCTGTGCTCAGGTGGTATATAGGAGCACACGTACAGTGGCACTATCTGTGCTCAGGTGGTATATAGCAGCACACGTACAGTGGCACTAACTGCGCTCAGGTGGTATATACCAGCAGTGGCACTATCTGTGCTCAGGTGGTATATAGGAGCACACGTACAGTGGCACTATCTGTGCTCAGGTGGTATATAGGAGCACACGTACAGTGGCACTATCTGTGCTCAGGTGGTATATAGGAGCACACGTACAGTGGCACTAACTGCGCTCAGGTGGTATATACCAGCACACGAGTGGCACACGTGCTCAGGTGGTATATAGCACACGTACAGGCACTATCTGTGCTCAGGTGGTATATAGGAGCACACACGTGGCACATCTGCGCTGGTGGTATATAGCACACACGTACAGTCTAACTGCGCTGGTGGTATATACCAGCACACGTCAGGGCACTATCTGGTATGGTATACCAGCACACGTACAGTGGCACTATCTGTGCTCAGGTGGTATATAGGAGCACACGTACAGTGGCACTAACTGTGCTCAGGTGGTATATAGGAGCACACGTACAGTGGCACTATCTGTGCTCAGGTGGTATATAGGAGCACACGTACAGTGGCACTATCTGTGCTCAGGTGGTATATACCAGCACACGTACAGCCATGGCAGGTGGTATATAGGAGCACACACAGTGGCATCTGTGCTCAGGTGGTATATAGCAGCACACGTACAGTGGCACTAACTGCGCTCAGGTGGTATATACCAGCACACGTACAGTGGCACTATCTGTGCTCAGGTGGTATATAGGAGCACACGTACAGTGGCACTATCTGTGCTCAGGTGGTATATAGCAGCACACGTACAGTGGCACTAACTGCGCTCAGGTGGTATATAGGAGCACGTACAGTGGCAATATCTGTGCTCAGGTGGTATATAGGAGCACACGTACTCACTATCTGGTGGTGGTATATACCAGCACACGAGTGGCACATCGTGCTCAGGTGGTATATAGGAGCACACGTACAGGCACTATCTGTGCTCAGGTGGTATATAGGAGCACACGTACAGTGGCACTATCTGTGCTCAGGTGGTATATACCAGCACACGTACAGTGGCACTATCTGTGCTCAGGTGGTATATAGGAGCACACGTACAGTGGCACTATCTGTGCTCAGGTGGTATATAGCAGCACACGTACAGTGGCACTAACTGCGCTCAGGTGGTATATACCAGCACACGTACAGTGGCACTATCTGTGCTCAGGTGGTATATAGGAGCACACGTACAGTGGCACTATCTGTGCTCAGGTGGTATATAGGAGCACACGTACAGTGGCACTATCTGTGCTCAGGTGGTATATAGGAGCACACGTACAGTGGCACTATCTGTGCTCAGGTGGTATATAGGAGCACACGTACAGTGGCACTATCTGTGCTCAGGTGGTATATACCAGCACACGTACAGTGGCACTATCTGTGCTCAGGTGGTATATAGGAGCACACGTACAGTGGCACTATCTGTGCTCAGGTGGTATATAGGAGCACACGTACAGTGGCACTATCTGTGCTCAGGTGGTATATAGCAGCACACGTACAGTGGCACTATCTGTGCTCAGGTGGTATATAGGAGCACACGTACAGTGGCACTATCTGTGCTCAGGTGGTTATATAGGAGCACACGTACAGTGGCACTATCTGTGCTCAGGTGGTATATAGGAGCACACGTACAGTGGCACTATCTGTGCTCAGGTGGTATATAGCAGCACACGTACAGTGGCACTAACTGCGCTCAGGTGGTATATAGGAGCACACGTACAGTGGCACTATCTGTGCTCAGGTGGTATATAGGAGCACACGTACAGTGGCACTATCTGTGGTATATAGGAGCACACGTCAGGGCACTATCTGGTATGGTATATAGGAGCACACGTACAGTGGCACTATCTGTGCTCAGGTGGTATATAGGAGCACACGTACAGTGGCACTATCTGCTCAGGTGGTATATAGGAGCACACGTACAGTGGCACTATCTGTGCTCAGGTGGTATATAGGCACACGTAGTGGCACACGCGCTAGGTGGTATATACAGCACACGTACAGGCACTATCTGTGCTCAGGTGGTATATAGGAGCACACGTACAGTGGCACTATCTGTGCTCAGGTGGTATATAGGAGCACACGTACAGTGGCACTATCTGTGCTCAGGTGGTATATAGGAGCACACGTACAGTGGCACTAACTGCGCTCAGGTGGTATATAGGAGCACACGTACAGTGGCACTATCTGTGCTCAGGTGGTATATAGGAGCACACGTACAGTGGCACTATCTGTGCTCAGGTGGTATATACCAGCACACGTACAGTGGCACTATCTGCGCTCAGGTGGTATATACCAGCACACGTACAGTGGCACTATCTGTGCTCAGGTGGTATATAGGAGCACACGTACAGTGGCACTATCTGTGCTCAGGTGGTATATAGGAGCACACGTACAGTGGCACTAACTGCGCTCAGGTGGTATATAGGAGCACACGTACAGTGGCACTATCTGTGCTCAGGTGGTATATATGAGCACACGTACAGTGGCACTATCTGTGCTCAGGTGGTATATACCAGCACACGTACAGTGGCACTATCTGTGCTCAGGTGGTATATAGGAGCACACGTACAGTGGCACTATCTGTGCTCAGGTGGTATATAGGAGCACACGTACAGTGGCACTAACTGCGCTCAGGTGGTATATAGGAGCACACGTACAGTGGCACTATCTGTGCTCAGGTGGTATATAGGACACGCAGTGGCACTATCTGTGCTCAGGTGGTATATACAGCACACGTACAGGCACTATCTGTGCTCAGGTGGTATATAGGAGCACACGTACAGTGGCACTAACTGCGCTCAGATGGTATATACCAGCACACGTCAGGTATCTGGTATGGTATATAGGAGCACACGTACAGTGGCACTATCTGTGCTCAGGTGGTATATAGCAGCACACGTACAGTGGCACTATCTGTGCTCAGTGGATATATAGGAGCACACATACAGTGGCACTATCTGCGCTCAGGTGGTATATAGGAGCACACGTACAGTGGCACTAACTGCGCTCAGTGGTATATACCAGCAACGTACAGTGGCACTATCTGTGCTCAGGTGGTATATAGGAGCACACGTACAGTGGCACTATCTGTGCTCAGGTGGTATATAGCCAGCACACGTACAGTGGCACTATCTGTGCTCAGGTGGTATTTATAGGAGCACACGTACAGTGGCACTATCTGTGCTCAGGTGGTATATAGCAGCACACGTACAGTGGCACTAACTGCGCTCAGGTGGTATATACCAGCACACGTACAGTGGCACTATCTGTGCTCAGGTGGTATATAGGAGCACACGTACAGTGGCACTATCTGTGCTCAGGTGGTATATAGGAGCACACGTACAGTGGCACTAACTGCGCTCAGGTGGTATATACCAGCACACGTACAGTGGCACTATCTGTGCTCAGGTGGGTATATAGGAGCACACGTACAGTGGCACTATCTGTGCTCAGGTGGTATATAGGAGCACACGTACAGTGGCACTATCTGTGCTCAGGTGGTATATAGGGCACACGTACAGTGGCACTATCTGTGCTCAGGTGGTATATAGGAGCACACGTACAGTGGCACTATCTGTGCTCAGGTGGTATATAGGAGCACACGTACAGTGGCACTATCTGTGCTCAGGTGGTATATAGGAGCACACGTACAGTGGCACTATCTCGCGCTCAGGTGGTATATAGCAGCACATGTACAGTGGCACTAACTGCGCTCAGGTGGTATATACCAGCACACGTACAGTGGCACTATCTGTGCTCAGGTGGTATATAGGAGCACACGTACAGTGGCACTATCTGTGCTCAGGTGGTATATAGGAGCACACGTACAGTGGCACTATCTGTGCTCAGGTGGTATATAGGAGCACACGTACAGTGGCACTATCTGTGCTCAGGTGGTATATAGGAGCACACGTACAGTGGCACTATCTGCGCGCAGGTGGTATATAGCAGCACACGTACAGTGGCACTAACTGCGCTCAGGTGGTATATAGGAGCACACGTACAGTGGCATATATAGAGTGCTATGGGGATCTGTGCTCAGGTGGTATATACCAGCACACGTACAATGCACTATCTGTGCTCAGGTGGTATATAGGAGCACGTACAGTGGCACTATCTGCGCTCAGGTGGTATATAGGAGCACACGCAGTGGCACTATCTGTGCTCAGGTGGTATATAGGAGCACACGTACAGGCACTATCTGTGCTCAGGTGGTATATAGGAGCACACGTACAGTGGCACTATCTGCTCAGGTGGTATATACCACATGCAGTGGCACTAACTGCGCTCAGGTGTGGTATATACAGCACACGTACAGGCACTATCTGTGCTCAGGTGGTATATAGGAGCACACGTAGTGGCACACGTGCTCAGGTGGTATATAGGAGCACACGTACAGGCACTATCTGTGCTCAGGTGGTATATAGGAGCACACGTACAGTGGCACTATCTGTGCTCAGGTGGTATATAGGAGCACACGCAGTGGCACTACTGCGCGCAGTGGTATATAGCACACACGTAAGTGGCTAACTGCGCTCAGGTGGTATATACCAGCACACGTACAGTGGCACTATCTGTGCTCAGGTGGGTATATAGGAGCACACGTACAGTGGCACTATCTGTGCTCAGGTGGTATATAGGAGCACACGTACAGTGGCACTAACTGCGCTCAGGTGGTATATACCAGCACACGAGTGGCACACGTGCTCAGGTGGTATATAGTAGCACACGTACAGGCACTATCTGTGCTCAGGTGGTATATAGGAGCACACGTACAGTGGCACTATCTGTGCTCAGGTGGTATATAGCAGCACACGTACAGTGGCACTAACTGCGCTCAGGTGGTATATACACACACGTACAGTGGCACTATCTGTGCTCAGGTGGTATATAGGAGCACACGTACAGTGGCACTATCTGTGCTCAGGTGGTATATAGGAGCCAGCAGTGGCACTAACTGCGCTAGGTGGTATATAGGAGCACACGTACAGGCACTATCTGTGCTCAGGTGGTATATAGGAGCACACGTACAGTGGCACTATCTGTGCTTAGGTGGTATATAGGAGCACATGTACAGTGGCACTATCTGCGCTCAGGTGGTATATAGCAGCACACGTACAGTGGCACTAACTGCGCTCAGGTGGTATATACCAGCACACGTACAGTGGCACTATCTGTGCTCAGGTGGTATATAGGAGCACACGTACAGTGGCACTATCTGTGCTCAGGTGGTATATAGGAGCACACGTACAGTGGCACTATCTGTGCTCAGGTGGTATATAGGAGCACACGTACAGTGACACTATCTGCGCTCAGGTGGTATATACCAGCACACGCAGTGGTATCTGTGCTCAGGTGGTATATAGGAGCACACGTACAGTGGCACTATCTGTGCAGGTGGTATATAGGAGCACACGTAAGTGGCTATCTGCTCAGGTGGTATATAGGAGCACACGTCAGGGCACTATCTGGTATGGTATATACCACACGCAGTGGCACTAACTGCGCTCAGGGTGGTATTACAGCACACGTACAGGCACTATCTGTGCTCAGGTGGTATATAGGAGCACACGTACAGTGGCACTATCTGTGCTCAGGTGGTATATAGGAGCACACGTACAGTGGCACTATCTGTGCTCAGGTGGTATATAGGAGCACAGGTACAGTGGCACTATCTGTGCTCAGGTGGTATATAGCAGCACACGTACAGTGGCACTATCTGTGCTCAGGTGGTATATACCAGCACACGTACAGTGGCACTATCTGTGCTCAGGTGGTATATACCAGCACACGTACAGTGGCACTATCTGTGCTCAGGTGGTATATACCAGCACACGTACAGTGGCACTATCTGTGCTCAGGTGGTATATACCAGCACACGTGCGGTGACCCCAAATGCGCTCAGGTGGTATGTAACAGCACACGTGCGGTGACCCCAAATGTGCTCAGGTGGTATTAAACAGCACACGCACAGTCAGAGCGACTGCGTTTCTGTACAATTCAATAGCCCACTTGCATTAACAGCAACTGCCTTTCTGTGCAAATAAATAGCACATGTGCAGTAACAGTTAATGCGTCTATGTGCAATTAACTAACACGCGTACACTAACACGTTAGAGCATCAAGCACAATCTCCTGCCTGACAGATACTAATAGCAGAACTAGCTAAGCTATACAGTTTTATAAATATATTGACAACTCCTAGGGATGTCAATATATTCTCTACAAACTGTACATTTAACTATACTAAACTAGTAGCCTCCCTGATCGATCTATCTATCTATCTATCTATCTATCTATCTGAAAAGACACGGGCCCAGATTCAGAGAGAATTAGATTCTCGTAGCGTATCAAAAATACACTACGCCGCCGTTTTTTACCTGGCTCTACGTGGAATCCCGGTAGATTTTGTCCAGTAAACGACGGCGGCGTAGTGTATTTCTCCCGTCGCAATCCATGCTGCGCGAGTAGGGGGGCGTGAAGCATTTAAAATAGGCGCGTTCCCGCGGCGATCGAACTGCGCATGCTCCGTTCGCAAATTTCCCGCCGTGCATTGCGCGAAATCACGTCGTTACGTCGTAGTCGTAGTGTCGTTTACGTACATTCCTATTCCCGAACGAGTTACGTAAAAAAAAAAAAATATTTTCAAATCGACGCGGGAACGACGGCCATACTTTACATGGGTTACGCACTGTTAGACCAGCAAAAAGCTCCTCTAACATTACGTAGCCAAAAAATGAGTAGGCGATTGCGAGGGACACTCGTTACCTTCGTGGATCGCCGTAAAAACTAATTTGCATATCCCGACGCATGGAAAACGACGCGAACTCCTCCCAGCGGCCGAAAAAATATCGCAGCGTAGATCCGAAGGCTTACGAAGACGTAAGCCTCTCGGATCGAAGTCCGAAGCCGCCGTGTCATGGTTTGAGGATTCAAACTAGTGATACGGCGCGCGAAATTTGAAATTACTCCTGTCTAAACACAGTTAGTCAGGCGTAATTGCTCTATGAATCTGGGCCACTGTGTCTCTATCTATCTATCTCTCTCTCTCTCTCTGTCTGTCTGACTTCTCTCAAAGAAAGCCGGAACACACTACACGATGGCCGCCCGGGAGGCGGCCTTTTATAGTGTGGGGCGTGTGCTAAAGCCCTGAGCCCTAATTGGCCAAAGCACCCAGGCTTTGGCCAATTAGGTCTCTTCGTTTTTTGGGCGCTGTGATTGGCCAAGCATGCGGGGTCATGGTGCATGCTTGGCCAATCATCAGCGTGCAACGCTGCAGTGAATTATGGGCCGTTGCGCGTCATGCGAATTTTGGCGCGAACGACCTGATTTGTTCGTTTTCTACGAACGAACGAACAGCCGGATGTTCGATGCGAACATGTGTTCGCATCGAACGTGAAGCTCATCCCTAGTGGTGACGAACAACACGTACCACGAGCTGATAAAAATTAAGTTCAATAGCCAGTGCGGCTCTTCTGCTTGCTTCTGAGTATGCGTGAAATTTTGTGCGTCGGAATTGTGGACAAGTTTTGTTGTCGGAAAGTTTGAGAACCGGCTCTCAAATTTTGGTTTTTGGAAATTCCGACAGCAAATGTCCGATGGAGCCCATACACGTTTAGAATTTCTGACAATTAGCTCCCATCGAACATTTATTGTCGCAAATTCCAACCGTGGGTACGCGGCACAACAGTAAGATCACTGTCATAATACCATACTCTATTCCAGGTCACCTGGGAGTTTTGGGTGTTACCGTCCACATTTATATGTTACAGCTACTCCTGTTGCATTCTGAATAAATAAAACAACTAGCAGATCCAACACAAAGAATGAAACCCACCGTGATTGGCCATAGCATATGTGCAGACCTGGAAACCCAGTGCAGGGATCTCACCAGTTAAGTCTTCAAAGATATTAGAAACTGTAACGTGGATTACAATAAATCTTTAGCATTTACTGAAAACTGAAATATGCATTTTGGTGGAAGTTTGGTGGCTGAGCCCTGTCTAGTGTCCTGTAGCATTGGGTAGGGGAACAACACAAGGATGTCCTTGTAACCTGAACTGTATGTACTGTTATGGCAGTTATGGTGCACAGGATAAGGGCTCTTTCACACGGGGCGGATCAGTAATGATCCGCCCCGTGCACCTCCGTTTGCTCAGCGGGGATCGCTCCGTTGATCTCCGCTGAGCTGCCGGATGAAAGGGCGGTCCCCGCACATTGTGCAGGGACCGCCCTGTTATTTCTCCGCTCTCCCCCTATGGGGGGATCGGATGAACACGGACCGTCTGTCCGTGTTCATCCAATCCGATCCGCCAGACGGAAGGAAAAGTAGGTTTTTCCTTCGTCATACTTTGGCGGATCAGAGCGGGTTCGATGTCAGCGGACATGTCTCCGCTGACATTCGCGGCTCCATAGAGAAGCACGGAGCGTCCGATCAGGTCTGGCAAAAAAAACTGGCAGGCGGATCTGAACGGAATCTTTGCATGTTTCAACTACCCCTGTTACATATTGATCAGTGGCGGTGCATCCACCGCCCCCTTTCCCCTGCACCTGTCAATCAACAATAAATAAATCCATGCATTGCGTGAATCTATCTATTGTCGCTGATGCCACCCACTATTCAGGTGTCCGACCTCTTGTCGAGCGCCGGCCATCTGAATTACAGCAGTTTGGGCTCTAATAGGCTTCTGAATTGTTAAGCAGCGTGCGCACTTCTGTGCGTTCACTGCTTAAGTAGTGCTGTGTTAGGGAACCGCTTCCCTAATACTAATAGGCAATCAGGTGCACCGGTCTGGTTACCGGTCACCTGATTGGCTGAAGCGACAGGCGCTGTGACACAGCGTCACTGTGTCATAGCAGAAGATGGAAGAGGACGGGAGAAGGGAGAAGACATTGAGGACTCGGAGGACAGCTTTGACCGAGACAGGTAAGTGCTGGGCGGGGGGGGTGGGCACACTGGCGGCATTTGATGGGGCAAATCTGGCAGCACACTGACGGCATTTGATGGTGCAAACCTGGCAGAACACTGGCGGCATTTGATGGGGCAAACTGGCAGCATACTGGTGGCAATTGATGGGCACACTGGCAGCACACTGGCGGCATTTGATGAGGCAAACTGACAGCAATTGATGGGAACACACTGGCAGCAATTGATGGGGCACACTGGCACCACTGGAAACAATTGATGGTTTCAGTAGGTGCGTTTGATGGCACAGTGGCTGCATTTGATGTTTTTTATTTTTTTGTTGCAATTTGGAGCACCAGCCACCACTCATTATGTAAAATAACCAATAGGGAGTGTGGAATCCATCATGATGACCATAGCAGGTGTGCAGACATGGGAACCCAGTGTGCAGAGATCTCACCAGTTGAGTGTCAAGAGATATAAAAAAACGACTGGATTTCAATCATTATCCAGCAGCTACTATATTATAATATATGAATTTTTGTTGGACTTGCCCTTTAAACTGATTTCTTAACATTGAATTTCATATCGTAGAAATGGTACAAGAAATGTTTCACATTGTCTGATGAATTGGATGTGGTGTGAGACAATTTAGTACAGTTGGCTGGAAGATGCAGCAGTACAGTTTCCTTATATGAGCTTTGCGTCTGTACAATTATGGGTGTGACGCTCTAGATTGGACCATGATTACTGCAGATGAGAGAGATGAAATCAACATTTTCTCAAGGAATGTTGGAAAGTTAGCATTCCCATGTATGAGGATGTCAAATGGTATCACTGTGATGTAACATTTTACAACACAGAGCAGCCTTATAGCAATTCCGGGCATTGCTGACAGGAAACCATTCCTAACAATTACTTTTTTTAAATTCCGCTTCAGATATAAATGTCATTTTCTATATAATTATTTCTTGGCAAAACTTTACAATTCCATTTTATGTTCTGCCTAGCTCCCACAACCTCTTACCCCTTTTCCTGCCTCTAATAACAAAATTGTATATGTAACCCAAAGACACCATGAGCACAACTATTTCAGAGAGTATTACATAATCGCTTCGTATAGAGCTACATATTCTTAAAGAAAACCTCTTCTGGGCAGGGCCCGGACTTACAATTGGCAGGGCCCGGGATGGTAACCCCCCCTTTTTTTATAAAAAATATGTTTTTATATATATATTTATATATATATATATATATATATATTATTATTATTATTATTTATTATTATACTATTATAAGAGGGCCCAGAGGTCTCCAGGCCCGGAGGGCAACCCCCCCCCTTTTTTTTATAAAAAAAATTGTTTTTTTATATATATTTTTTATATATATATTAATTATTATTATTATTATTATTATTAAAGGGCCCAGAGGTCTCCAGGGCCCCGGATGGCAACCCCCCTTTTGTTTTTATAAAAAAAAAGTAATTTTTTTAATATATATATTTATATATATATATTATTTTTTTATTAAAAGGCCCAGAGGTCCCAGGGCCCCAGATGGCAACCTCCTTTTTTATGTATTTTTTTATAAATGTTTATTTTTTATTTTTTTTTATTAAAGAGCCCAGAGGTTTATTTTTAGTAAAGGGCACAGAGATCCCCAGGGCCCCGGATGGCTACCCCTTTTTTTATATATATATTTTTATTTATTTCTTCCTTTTTTTGTAAAGGCCCCCCGCTTCTCAATTTCAGGTGGTGGCGCACCCCCCCCCCCCAGTTATCTGCTCCAGGGGGCCATGCATTAAGCTGTGTAAGGGGCCCCAAAATGCCCTGCGCATACCTCCCAACACGCACCGATTCTGTGGGACTTTCCCGCACAGAACATTAAAGGGTTAATTTTCCTGCACAGGAGGAACCGGAGTGGTGTGTGGAGGACTATGGCTGCTGAAGGAAGAAGCCGACAGCCAGCTAATGATAGTCTATGGCCCCGGCTGGCCGGCACAGGTGAGAGGCACTCCCCCCCCCCCCCCCCAGGAGGAACCGGAGCGGTGTGTGGATGTCTGCTGAAGGGAAGAGAGCCGACACATTCCGTGTAGAGATGAGAGTCCACCCCCCCCCTCTCCAACAACTTTAATGCGCACCCCCCCCCCCCCGCTTAAAATCTATGATCTCCAGGGGGCCCATTCAACACTGAAGCCCAGGGGGGGCCCCACCACCCTAAATCCCACCCTGCTTCCGGGGGAAAAAAACAGAGGTTTAATTTGTAGGTTGCTTCTGAAAATGCTGGTTGCCTGGCTGTCTCTGGCTTTATTATCCATGGCCAAATACAAATGTGCAGCCAGTGAAGTCCTCCTGATCCAATTTTTTGCTCCATGTCACAAACTTGGAAACTACTGCACATAGCAATGTATTCATTTTGCATGTTTTCTCATTGGCTCTGTTAAAGAAACCCTCTCATTGCCTAAATTAAAATTCAAATAAAAAAGGAAAGTAAACCTTTTGATACTCGATTTTCTTGCCGCCTGCACTGGAACTACAATGAACATCAATGACCATGAATAAGCGTTGGATGTAACAGACTGTTCCATAGGGTCTCGTTTAGACTTTACAAACAACAAAAAATTTCCCAGTACACTCACCAGCTAGTCTGCTGCAAAAAAAGTGCGTGCAGTGGCGGCTGGTGGTATATTTTGGGGGGGGGGGGCAGCAACAACCCACCCCCATTGGTCCGTCACCAGCACCTAGCCCCATCTAGGTTGCTGGCAGCGCTTCCTCCGGACGGCAATTTCACCTTGCGTCTCCTCATCCCGGCCTTTGCGGCAGGCCCCCCCCCCCGTGTCTCCTCCCTCCTCCTCTGTGGCCAAATAGGATCGCTTCTCCTTTCAGCCATTCAGGTGACGTCTCCCGCATCCTGATTAGCCAGGAGGAGAATCAGGAAGATAATAGTGAATATTAATTTGCTATTGTCACACCACTGGGTGGGATCAGGGCACAGTGCTCTGCACCACAGCCTCAGACTCTAATCATGTGCTTTTAAGAAAAAAAAAACATTGCAATCCATGTGTCTGGCACCCTGCATGTAGATGCTGGCCCCTCCCTCCTGCCGAGTGCCGCACAGCAAGCAGCTTGCTATGTGTGCACCCGAGCCGCTTCTCTGAGTATCCATTCAGACATGGAGCCGCGCCTCTGCCCCACCTCTTCTCTCTTCTCATTGGCTCACTGACTTTGATTAACAGGAGTGGGAGCCGTTGGCGCCCTCTGCTGTCTCAGCCAATGAGGAGGGAGAGTCCCGTATAGCGATGCTCTCGTCCAACATCTCTGGATCGAATGGGGATACAAATCAGGTAAGTATTAGGAGAAAAGTCTTCCCCCTGCCAGCATGCTGCAGAGAAGTATTCTTGTGCTCTGCATGGAAGGGCTTTTTACTAAGGCCCATTTCACACTTGTGTCCTGTGACTTGGGAATGGAAAGTCGCATGACAAGTCGTACCCCATATGATTTCCAATGGTACACCATGCATACATTACCTCCCAACATTTTGAGATGGAATGAG
>JAJQKJ010002664.1:0-78968 GCA_029574335.1 Rana kukunoris
GGGGGGGGGCGGAGGGTGGGGGGGGGAGGGATCCTGTGGCGGGGATACACGCGCAGGGTGGTTGGGGGGGGGGAGGGAATCCTGTGTGGGGGGTGGGTTAGGGATCCGGCACACACTGGGGGGGACAGGGATGGTGGTGGGGGAGGGATCCTGTGGCGCGCACACACAGGGGGGGGGGGGGGATCCTGTGGCGCACACACACAGGGTGGGGGGGGGGGGAGCGGACCCTGTGGGCACACACGCAGCGGTGGGGGGGGGAGAGGATCCTGTGGCACACACACACACGGGTCGCTGGGGCGGGGGGAGGGATCCTGTGGCACACACACAGGGTGGTGGAGGCAGGGTGGGGGGGAGGGATCCTGTGGCGCACCACACAGGGTGGGTGGGGGGAGGGATCCTGTGGCGCACACACACAGGGTTGTGGGGGGGGGGAGGGATCCTGTGGCGCGCACACACACAGGGTGGGGGGGAGGGATCCTGTGGCGCACACACACAGGGTGGGGGGGGGAGGGATCTGTGGCACACAAGGCAGGGAGGGGGGGGGGGGGATCCTGTGGCACACACGCAGGGTGGGGGAGGGATCCTGTGGCACACAACACACAGGGTCGGGGGGGGGGGGGAGGGATCTGTGGCACACACACACAGGGTGGGGGGGGGGATCCTGTGGCGCGCACACACAGGGGTGGGGGGGGGGATCCTGTGGCGCGCACACACAGGGTGGGGGGGGGATCCTGTGGCGCGCACACACAGGGGGGGGGGGGAACCTGTGCGCGCACACACACACACACAGGGTGTGGGGGGGGAGGGCACATCCTGTGGCGCACACACACACAGGGTGGGGGGGGGGATCCTGTGGGCACCGCCCCACACACAGGGTGGGGGGGGGGGGATCCTGCGGCACGCACACAGGGTGGGGGGGGGTTAGGGATCCTGTGGCGCGCACACAGGGTGAAGGGGGGGGGGGGGGGGAGGGATCCTGTGGCGCGCACACACAGGGTGGGGGGGGGGGCAGGGAACCTGTGGGGCTGTGGCACACACACAGGGTGGGGGGGGGGGAGGGATCCTGTGGCGCGCACACACAGGGTGGGGGGGGGGGGGGAGGGACACACTGTGGATCCTGTGGCACACACACACAGGGTTGGGGGGGGGGGGGGGGGGAGGGATCCTGTGGCGCACACACACAGGGGGGGGGGGGGGGAGGGATCCTGTGGCGACGCACACAGGGTGGGGATCTGTTGTGGGGGGGGGGAGGGATCCTGTGGCGCGCACACACAGGGGTGGGGGGGGGGGGAAGGGCACACATGGGAGGGGGAGGGATCCTGTGGCGCGCACACACAGGGTGGGGGGGGGGGAGGGATCACATGGTGGCGCGCAACACAGGGTGGGGGGGGGGAGGGATCCTGTGGAGCGCGCACACAGGGTGGGGGGGTGTGGGGGAGGGATCCTGTGGCGCGCACACAGGGGTGGGGGGGGGGGAGGATCCTGTGGCTTGCGCACACAGGGTGGGGGGGGGGGAGGGATCCTGTGGCGCGCACACACAGGGTGGGGGGGGGGGGATCCTGTGGCGCGCACACACAGGGTGGGGGGGGGGGGATCCTGTGGCGCGCACCACACAGGGTGGGGGGAGGGATCCTGTGGCGCGCACACACAGGGTTGGGGGGGGGATCCTGTGGCGCGCACACACAGGGGGGGGGGGGGGGGATCCTGTGGCGCGCACACACAGGGGTGGGGGGGGGGGGATCCTGTGGCGCGCACACACAAGGGTGGGGGGGGGGGGGGAGGGGATCCTGTGGCGCGCACACACTGTGGGGTGGGGGGGAGGGATCCTGTGGCGCGCACACACAGGGTGGGGGGGGGAGGGGGGACACCCTTGTGGCGCGCACACACAGGGTGGGGGGGTGGGGATCCTGTGGCGCGCACACACAGGGTGTGGCGGCGTGGGGGGGGGGGGGGGAGGGATCCTGTGGCGACGCGCACACACAGGGTGGGGGGGGGGGAGGATCCTGTGGCGCGCACACACAGAGTGGGCGGGGTGGGAGGGATCCTGTGGCGCGCACACACAGGGTGGGGGGGGGGGATCCTGTGGGCGCACACACAGGGTGGGGGGGGGATCCTGTGGCGCGCACACACAGGGTGGGGGGGGGGGAGGGATCCTGTGGCGCGCACAACACAGGGTGGGGGGGGGGGGGGGGGATCCTGTGGCGCGCACACACAGGGTGGGGGGGGATCCTGTGGCGCGCACACACAGGGTGGGGGGGGGATCCTGTGGCGCGCACACACAGGGTGGGGGGGGGGAGGGATCCTGTGGGCGCGCACAACACACAGGGTGGGGGGGGGTGGAGGGATCCTGTGGCGCGCACACACAGGGTGGGGGGGGGAGGGATCCTGTGGCGCGCACACACAGGGTGGGGGGGGGAGGGGAGGGATCCTGAGGGTCCTGTGCCGCACACACAGGGTGGGGGGGGGGGTTCCTGTGAGCGACGCAGCGCACACACAGGGTGGGGGGGGGGGGGGTGGCACAGGTAGGAACCGGTCCCGTCACGTGTACAGTTGCTCGCGTTTCCTGTACACAGCATGCGTGACGTCATGCCGTACCGCCCAAACAATGACAGGAATGCGGTCGGATCGGCATGGTAACCGCCTGCGATGGAAAAACATTGCCGGGAGCTGAGTCATGTGATCCTCTCCATTCCTACCCCCCCCCCCCGCCTGGAGGGGAACTACAAGTCTCAGCATCCCGCCCCTCCTATTGCTGGGACTTGTAGTTCCTCACCAGCCGGGTCACAGAACTCCGCCCCCTCCCAGCTCAGAGTAACAGGAAGTGGGTGCAGCGAGGAAACTCTTCCCCCCACACAACACAAAACATGTTCCCCTCCCTCCCCCGCACAGGATCAGACAACACGCTGGGGGTTGTAGTCCCACAATGGCAGCCCAGGTATGGCGGAGCACACTGGAGATGAGCCGGGTGATGCTGGGACTTGTAGTCCCTCGATCTTTGCTGATCAGGAGGGAGAGCGGGATCTGGAGTTCTAAAGAAGAAAGGGGTTCAAATAAACCTACTGTGGGATGCTGGGAGTTGTAGTCTCGCATTTTCAGGTAAGTTTCTGATGCTGGGAGTTGTAGTCCCCAAGGTGTCAGGTAGAGGTGATGCTGGGAGTTGTAGTCCCAAGGTCTCAGGTTAGGTGAGTGATGTTGGGAGTTGTAGTCCCAGAGGTCTCAGGTTAGGTGTGTGATGTTGGGAGTTGTAGTCCCAGGTAGGGTTGTGATGTTGGGAGTTGTAGTCCCAGGCAGGGTTGTGATGTTGGGAGTTGTAGTCCCGGAGGTATCAGGTTAGGTGTGTGATGTTGGGAGTTGTAGTCCCAGGTAGGGTTGTGATGTTGGGAGTTGTAGTCCCGGAAGTCTCAGGTTAGGTGTGTGTTGTTGGGAGTTGTAGTCCCGGAAGTCTCAGGTTAGGTGTGTGATGTTGGGAGTTGTAGTCCCAGGTAGGGTTGTGATGTTGGGAGTTGTAGTCCCGGAGAAGTCTCAGGTTAGGTGTGTGATGTTGGGAGTTGTAGTCCCAGGTAGGGTTGTGATGTTGGGAGTTGTAGTCCCGGAAGTCTCAGGTTAGGTGTGTGATGTTGGGAGTTGTAGTCCCGGAGGTCTCAGGTTAGGTGTGTGATGTTGGGAGTTGTAGTCCCAGGTAGGGTTGTGATGTTGGGAGTTGTAGTCCCGGAGGTCTCAGGTTAGGTGTGTGATGTTGGGAGTTGTAGTCCCGGAAGTCTCAGGTTAGGTGTGTGATGTTGGGAGTTGTAGTCCCAGGTAGGGTTGTGATGTTGGGAGTTGTAGTCCCGGAGGTCTCAGGTTAGGTGTGTGATGTTGGGAGTTGTAGTCCCGGAAGTCTCAGGTTAGGTGTGTGATGTTGGGAGTTGTAGTCCCAGGTAGGGTTGTGATGTTGGGAGTTGTAGTCCCGGAAGTCTCAGGTTAGGTATGTGATGTTGGGAGTTGTAGTCCCAGGTAGGGTTGTGATGTTGGGAGTTGTAGTCCCAGGCAGGGTTGTGATGTTGGGAGTTGTAGTCCCGGAGGTCTCAGGTTAGGCGTGTGATGTTGGGAGTTGTAGTCCCGGAGGTCTCAGGTTAGGTGTGTGATGTTGGGAGTTGTAGTCCCAGGTAAGGTTGTGATGTTGGGAGTTGTAGTCCTGGAAGTCTCAGGTTAGGTGTGTGATGTTGGGAGTTGTAGTCCCGGAAGTCTCAGGTTAGGTGTGTGATGTTGGGAGTTGTAGTCCCAGGTAGGGTTGTGATGTTGGGAGTTGTAGTCCCGGAGGTCTCAGGTTAGGTGTGTGATGTTGGGAGTTGTAGTCCCGGAAGTCTCAGGTTAGGTGTGCGATGTTGGGAGTTGTAGTCCCAGGTAGGGTTGTGATGTTGGGAGTTGTAGTCCCGGAGGTCTCAGGTTAGGTGTGTGATGTTGGGAGTTGTAGTCCCAGGTAGGGTTGTGATGTTGGGAGTTGTAGTCCCGGAGGTCTCAGGTTAGGTGTGTGATGTTGGGAGTTGTAGTCCCGAGGTCTCGGGTTAGGTGTGTGATGTTGGGAGTTGTAGTCCCAGGTAGGGTTGTGATGTTGGGAGTTGTAGTCCCGGAGGTTTCAGGTTAGGTGTGTGATGTTGGGAGTTGTAGTCCCGAGGTCTCAGGTTAGGTGTGTGATGTTGGGAGTTGTAGTCCCGGAAGTCTCAGGTTAGGGGTGTGATGTTGGGAGTTGTAGTCCCAGGTAGGGTTGTGATGTTGGGAGCTGTAGTCCCGAGGTCTCAGGTTAGGTGTGTGATGTTGGGAGTTGTAGTCCCAGGTAGGGTTGTGATGTTGGGAGTTGTAGTCCCGGAGGTTTCAGGTTAGGTGTGTGATGTTGGGAGTTGTAGTCCCGAGGTCTCAGGTTAGGTGTGTGATGTTGGGAGTTGTAGTCCCGGAGGTCTCAGGTTAGGTTGTGTGATGTTGGGAGTTGTAGTCCCAGGTAGGGTTGTGATGTTGGGAGTTGTAGTCCCGGAGGTCTCAGGTTAGGTGTGTGATGTTGGGAGTTGTAGTCCCGAGGTCTCAGGTTAGGTGTGTGATGTTGGGAGTTGTAGTCCCGGAAGTCTCAGGGTTAGGGGTGTGATGTTGGGAGTTGTAGTCCCAGGTAGGGTTGTGATGTTGGGAGCTGTATTCCCGAGGTCTCAGGTTAGGTGTGTGATGTTGGGAGTTGTAGTCCCGGAGGTGATCCCGGAGCTGTCTGAGGTGTTTACTCCTCTAGCTGTGGGGCGAGTCACCACATTCCAGATGACGGCACGCCTGGTGACAGCGCCGGGGTATAATTAGTGCGGATTAGGAAGGGGAGTTCCTTCGCGTGACGCCAATATGAAGGAAATAAAAAAGTGTGGCCCTATGGGGTCCTCACCTCCGGGGGGCCTGTATATAAGTGGAGCCTTCTATGCCTATCTATCCAATATGGGGGGTCCTCACCCCAACAGAGCCTTCCACCTCCCCCATCACAGGGATTTTGGGAGAAGCAGGGAGGAGGGGCACCCCTGAGGGCACTGTGGGGTCTTACCATTGCCTAGGTCAGTGATGGCTAACCTTGGCACCCCAGATGTTTTGGAACTACATTTCCCATGATGCTCAACTACACTGCAGAGTGCATAAGCATCATGGGAAATGTAGTTCCAAAACATCTGGGGTGCCAAGGTTAGCCATCACTGGCCTAGGTGGTATCAGGGGGCGGGGCTCTAAACCTCGGAGGCTCCTCCTACACAGGGCAGTATCGGGGGGGGGGTTAGTGGCCCATTACGGAAGTGACCCCCCCCCCCTCACAAGGCAGAATTGGAGGAGGAGGGGTCAATGCTTCTTTGGGGCTCCTCCTACAACATGTCATGGCGTTAACGGGCTCCTCCCACAAGGGGCCCCACTGTACAGGGCAATGTAGTTTTTTGGGGGGTCCCCCCCCCAATATACAGGTCAGTATCAGGGACTTACCTCCAAGGGCCCCCCCACAATACAAGGCATTGTAGGCTCCTACGCACAAAGGGGGGTCCGTTCCTCCTTTTGCCCTGAGTCAAGTGGGGGGAGGGGGGACCCCCACACAGCATTATTGGGGGTCTTTGTGTGGGGCTTTTTTTTTTTTACCCCTCCCCAATATTGGGCAGTGTTTACATCCAAAGGCCCCTCCCCCATTAAGTATTGGGGGAGGGGATTACTGAAGCGTCCCCCCATGTCTCTTACCTGGACTGGAGCCCCCCATGGACTCGGCGGCGGCGGACGCCATCTTGGATCCTCGCTTCGCGTTGATTGGCAAACCCCCCCCAAATCTCAGCGGGGGGAGGGGAGTCTCATGGACCCGAAGGGTCCTCCGGATACAAGGAGGGTTCTGGGGGCCCCTTTATAGAAGTCACATCCCATGAGGAGGGGCCCGCACCACAACGGAGCCCACACAAGCGTCTTCGCCTCCTGTGGCCCCCCCCCTCTCTGATGGCGTTACCGGGGGCTCAATTCGGAGGCCCCTCAATAGGCGTAGCGTGGGGGGCCCCTAACAATATCCACACAGGGGCCACACAATGGCTCCAACACAGGAGAGTCTTCAAGGGGCCCCTAAACGTCTTCACAAGGGGCCCCTGAGTGATGTTATCCCGAAGCTGCTCCTTGGGCCCCTCGAACGCTTCAGCCAGGGGCCACACACGGGGCGAGGGTGGTCAGGGGAACTCTTAGGGCCCCCTCAGGTCCTCCAAAACAAGGGGCCCGGCGACGTTCTCGGCAGTCTGGTGCTCCCTTTGTTTATCCGGCTGTGTGACCGCGCGGGGCAGGCTGGGAGATCTCCCGGGTCTCTGGTTCGGTCGCGGCCTCTGCAAAACCGGCGCATGCGCAGACAGCTCGGCCCGGAGGAGGCGGCGCGCCGGCGCGATGGACGTAGGCTGGCGTGCGCCCGGGGACACGCCCCCCCCCCCAGCCGCTGAGGTCACGAGGCGTCACGTGACGCGGCGGAAGTGGCTGTGTGGAAGGCGAGGCCGCGCCCACGTGGTGGCGCACATAGCCCGCCCACTCACTTTAGACGCTTCTTTGTTTACATGTCAAAAGATGTTTTTTTGGGGGTTTTATTCGCTAGAAAATGACTTGGAACCCCCCCAAAGAGTATTTATATATATATATATATATAGTTATTTCTTTTAGCAGAGACCCTAGAGAATAAAACGGCGATCGGTGCAACGTTTTACGTCACACGCACATGCGCAGCGATTTTTGAAACTTATTTTGTTTGGGAGAAAATGCACTGATGAGATGACACAGATGTGGCGGGACTTATGGGCACTGATAAGGCAGCACTGATGTGCACTGATGAGGCGGGGATGGCAGTGCACCGTGTGGCGGCAGTGATCTGCCGGCAATAATATGTAGAATTGATGGGCACTGATATGCAGCACTGATGGGTGGCACTGATGAGGCAGCACTAATGGGCACTGATGTGGCAGCACTGATGTGTACTGATGAGGCGGCGCGCAGTGATCTGGCGGCACTCATGTGGTAGCACTGATGAGGCAGCACTGAAAAGGAGGCACTAATATTTAGAATTGATGGGCACTGATATGCAGCACTGATGGGTGGCACTGATGAGGCAGCACTAATGGGGCACTGATGTGGCAGCACTGATGTGTGTACTGATGAGGCGGCGGCAGTGATCTGGCGGCATCTCATGTGGTAGCACTGATGAGGCAGCACTGAAAGGAGGCACTAATATTTAGAATTGATGGGCACTGATATGCAGCACTGATGAGGCAGCACTAATGGGCACTGATGTGGCAGCACTGATGTGTACTGATGAGGCGGCGGCAGTGATCTGGCGGCACTCATGTGGTAGCACTGATGAGGCAGCACTGAAAAGGAGGCACTAATATTTAGAATTGATGGGCACTGATATGCAGCACTGATGAGGCAGTACTGATAAGGTGGCACTGATAAGGAGGCACTAATATGTAGAATTAATGGGCACTGATGGGTGGCACTGATGAGGCAGCACTAATGGGCACTGATGTGGCAGCACTGATGTGTACTGATGAGGCGGCGGCAGTGATCTGGCGGCACTCATGTGGTAGCACTGATGAGGCAGCGCAGCACTGAAAAGGAGGCACTAATATTTAGAATTGATGGGCACTGATATGCCAGCACTGATGAGGCAGCACTAATGGGCACTGATGTGGCAGCACTGATGTGTACTGATGAGGCGGCGGCAGTGATCTGGCGGCACTCATGTGGTAGCACTGATGAGGAAGCACTGAAAAGGAGGCACTAATATTTAGAATTGATGGGCACTGATATGCAGCACTGATGAGGCAGCACTAATGGGCACTGATGTGGCAGCACTGATGTGTACTGATGAGGCGCGGCGCGCAGTGATCTGGCGGCACTCATGTGGTAGCACTGATGAGGCAGCACTGAAAAGGAGGCACTAATATTTAGAATTGATGGGCACTGATATGCAGCACTGATGAGGCAGCACTAATGGGCACTGATGTGGCAGCACTGATGTGTACTGATGAGGCGGCGGCAGTGATCTGGCGGCACTCATGTGGTAGCACTGATGAGGCAGCACTGCTAAGGAGGCACTAATATGTAGAATTGATGGGCACTAGGGATGAGCTCGGCGTGTTCGTACAGTCCACGTGCAGAGCCCGCCAGGAAGTCGGCACTGCGCTGCGCTAATCACAGGCAGGGAGACATTGTAACGATGCGTGGTTGCAGAGATCGGGAAATGTCTCCCTGCCTGTGATTAGCGCAGCGCAGTGCCGACTTCCTGGCGGGGCTCTGCACGTGGACTGTAGGAACACGCCGGAGCTCATCCCTAATGGGCACTGACAGGCGGCACTTCCTGTCTCATAGCCAAACCAGGAAGTGAGTGTTAATAGAACTAGTGATTTAACTTCCTGTTCCATAGCCAAAACAGGAAGTGAGTGTCACCAAAAAACTAGTGTCCCCACTGGGGAGACTTCACTTCCTGTCCCAGGAAATAAGTGTCACCAGAAAGACTGTCCTCAATTGGGGGGATTTTACTTCCTGTCCCATAGCCAAAACAGGAAACGAGTGTCACCAGAACTAGTGTCCACATTGGGGAGATTTCACTTGCTGTCCCATAGCCAAAAACAGGAAATGGGTGTCACACGGAAATATTGTCCCCCCTGGGGAGATTTAACTTCTTGTCCCATAGCCAAAAACAGGAAATGAGTGTCACCAGTAAGACTGTCCTCATTGGGGGGATTTTACTTCCTGTCCCATAGCCAAAACAGGAAGTGAGTGTCACCAGAACTAGTGTCCCCGATGGGGGGGATTTCACTTCTTGTCCCATAGCCAAAAACAGGAAATGGGTGTCACCAAAACTAGTGTCCCCACTGGGGAGACTTCACTTCCTCTCCCAGGAAATAAGTGTCACCAGAAAGACTGTCCTCATTGGGGGGATTTTCCTTCCTGTCCCACAGCCAAAACAGGAAAAGAGTGTCACCAGAACTAGTGTCCCCACTGGGGAGACTTCACTTTCTGTCCCATAGCCAAAACATGAAATGGGTGTCAACGGAAATATTGTCCCCCCTGGGGAGATTTCACTTGCTGTCCCATAGCCAAAACAGGAAATGGGGTGTCAACGGAGTAGTGTGTCCCCCTGGGCAGATTTAACTTCTTGTCCCATAGCCAAAAACAGGAAATGAGTGTCACCAGAAAGACTGTCCCCATTGGGGGGATTTTACTTCCTGTCCCATAGCCATAACAGGAAGTGAGTGTTAATAGAACTAGTGATTTCACTTCCTGTCCTATAGCTAAAACAGGGAAGTGAGTGTGACCAAAACTAGTGTCCCCAATAGGGGGGATTTTACTTCCTGTCCCATAGCCAAAACAGGAAGCGAGCGTCACCAAAACTAGTGTCCCCATCAGGGAGATTTCAGTTCCTGTCCCATATCCAAAACAGGAAATGAGTGTCACCAGAATGACTGTCCCCATTGGATGATTTCACTTCCTGTCCAATAGCTAAAAATGGAAGTGAGTGTCACCAAAACTAGTGTCCCCATCAGGGGAGAGTTCAGTTCCTGTCCCATAGCCAAAACAGGAAGTGAGTGTGACCAGAACTAGTGTCCCCAATAGGGGGGATTTCACTTCCTGTTCCATAGCCAAAACAGGAAGTGATTGTTACCAGAACTAGTAATTTCACTTCCTGTCTTATAGCCAAAACAGGAAGTGAGTAAAAACCAGAACAAGTGTCCCCAATAGGGAGATTTTACTTCCTGTCCCAGTGACAACCAAAATATGGGATTTCCTTTCACGTTCGGTGATAAAAGAACATATAGAGAGGGGGAATCTCCCTCACGGGGACACAGACAATAATAAAGACCCACCAGGGGGTCTAATCCCTCTCCACTCCATCCAACAGCCATGGATGGAGTGGAGGTTGGGAAGACCGCTGTGTATTCCTCTCATCAATCCCTATGGGGGGGGTGGGTCTTTGTGGAGGGCGGGGGAGGGACAGCCCCTTTGTCTGTCCCCTGATGATGGACAATGGGGGGGGGGGGGGGGGGGAGTCATTGTCCACATTGGTGATATTGGCACTATGTTCAGTATGAAGGTGAGCCGGGACCATATAACAGGGGGTCACCCCGCCGATCACCTCTCTGCCATGGGGGGGGGCACTATTTGCTGGCGGCACTCATACACAACGGGTGGTCAGCGAGCCTCTAAACATCTTCATACACAAAGGATGGAGAGAGCTCCCGGGGCCCCACAATACACTCAGCGCAGTGTGGCAGTCCCCTGGGGCCCCCGAACAGAGTGTCTACAAATGTCATTGCAAGGGCCCCCTGAGTCATATTATTCCAGAGCACCCCAAATGCTTTAACCAGGGGCTACATATAGGGCAAAACAGTGAGGGGAACTCCTGGGGCCCCATAATAATGGCCCCAGTGATGTCCTTGGCCCCCCAACATACTAGCCCCCATCATAGTTTGTGCTGATTGGCCATCAGGAACCTCAAATGGGGGAGGTGAGCCAATGAAGGGTCCTCTCTGGGTACAATGAGGGTTCTGGGGGCCCCTTTATAAGGTTACATGCCATGAGGGCGACCCCCACACCACCATGAAGGTCCTTGGGTGTGTTCATTTCCTGTGGCTCCTCTCTGATTGAGTAACCAGGGGCCCCTCACGGTTCCCGATGCAGAGAGCTTCCTAGGGCCCTAAAATGTACTGAACTCAGAAGTCCTCTGGGGGCCCCTTTATAAGGTTACATCTTATGAGGGTGACCCCCACGCCACCATGAAGGTCCTTGGGTGTCTTCATTTCCTGTGGCCCCTCTCTGATTGAGTAACAGGGGCCCCTCGCGGTTTTCGATGCAGAGAGCTTCCAAGGGCCCTAAGATATACTGAACTCAGAAGTCCCCTGGGGGCCCCAACATACTAGCCACTGGCAAACTTTGTTCTGATTGGCTACCAGAAACCTTGAATAGCAGTTGTGGGAGGTGAGCTGTTGGAGGGTCCTCTCTGAGTACAAGAGAGTCTGTGGGGGCCCCTTTTTCAGGTCACATCCCATAAGAGGGGCCCCGTACTACAATGGAGGTTCCGTGAAGCCCACACAGCAGTCCCTGGGTGTCTTCACTTCCTGTGGCCCCTCTCTGATGGCGTTATCCGGGGCCCTTTGCGGTTCCTGATGCAGAGAGCTTTCCTGTGTGGGGGGAGGGGATGACCCCGCCCAGGCTTAGAATAGTGTCTGGGCTCCTCCTCCTTGGAAGACTTTAACAATGGCTTTGCTTGTGGCAGGGTGACCCCGAAACCCCCAATGACCAGAGAGCTTTCCAGGGCCCCTCAATATACTCAGTACAGCAGTTCTCGGGGCCCCCGAACACACTGTCCCCTGGCATACTTTGTATTGGTTGGCTTCTGGGACCCTTGAAATGCAGTCGGGTCCTCTCTGGGTACAATAAGGGTTCTGGGGGCCCCTTTATAAGGTTACATCCCATGAGGGTGACCCCCATAGGTCAATGGGGGTTTCCGGGGTCACCCTGTCACAAGCAGAGCCATTGTTAAAGTCTTCCAAAAGGAGGAGCCCAGACACTATTCTAAGCCTGGGCGGGGTCATCCTCCTCCCCTCCCCCCACACAGTACAATGGAAACACCCCCAATATTCTCAGTAAAGTATTCCGCCAATGTGGGCGGAGTCTGACGAGTTGTGGGCCGGCAATGATTCACGAAGGTTATCTGCTGCAAAAGTGAAAACTCCGCCCACACAAGGAAAAAAAAAACTCATCGAATCATTGGAATCATTTATTAGTGTAAATAAATAACAGACAGGCGTTTGGGGGCGGGGCCAACCCGACAACGCACTACAAGTCCCAGCAGGCACGCGGAATGAGAACCGTCCACCTAGAACAGAATCTTCACTTTGGGGGTGGACTGGCCCTTTAAGGAATGGATCAGCGCCTGTAATGTATTTATGATCGGCGCCCCCAAGCTCCGCCCCCTTATCCGTACACTGCGATCAATACACGGGGGACGGGAACTCCTCCTCCCACTTGGCTCCTCCCAGCAACCCGACAGATCATTATTGTAAATTATTCAGATTTGGAGCGGCGATCGGAGACGCGTACCCCCGATGATGCTCCGCCTACGAGCGATGCCACTCCCATGGGCGGGGGGTCACAGTACGATGTCCGGTCACACCTCCGCGGTCAGCTTGCTGCGCGGATGAACGCTGTCAGTCGGGCGGAGCTGCTCTTCCAGGGCGCTCTGATCGCCGTCGTTGGAGATGATCCAATCAAACGTCACGCCGGTGTCCAGACCGCACTCTGACTCCGCCTCGTCCACCTCTGGGGGGAGGGAAGACAGGAAAAGAGAAGAGGGAATGGGGAGGAGTCTAAATATCTGACAGCCGCCAATCATCTCCCATAGAGAGGGTCCCTCTAGTGGAGGGGTGTGGTATATACAGGGGGACCCTGTTATAAGGGAGACCCTGATGGGGGGGGGGGGACGACTCTGATGAAAACCCTAATGTGAGAGGTGACCCTCGTGGGGGGCTCTGATGGGGGGGATCTGAGGAGGATCCCTATGTGGGGGAGAGGGTTTGGGTATCCGCTTGGGACCCTGATGTAGGGGGGGGGGGACCTCTGAATGAGAACCAAATGTAAGGGTTCTCATTCAGAGGCCCCCCCCCCCCCTACATCAGATGGGGACCCTGATGTAAGGGGTGGGACTCTGATGGGAACCCTGATGTAAGGGGAGGGACTCTGATGGGGACCCTGATGTAAGGGGAGGGACTCTGATGGGGACCCTGATGTAAGGGGAGGGACTCTGATGGGGACCCTGATGTAAGGGGAGGGACTCTGATGGGGACCCTGATGTAAGGGGAGGGACTCTGATGGGAACCCTGAAGGCAGCTGTGATGTGGCCCCCAATGGGGAAATTGTTGATGGAGGAGAAAGTGGGAAATTGTTCATGGGGGGGTTGTTGGGGCCCCTGATGTAGGGGGGAGACTCTGATATCTGCTGTGATGTGGCCCCCGATGAGGGGGTTGTTGGGGCCCCTGATGTAGGGGTTTCTGATTTAGGGGGGGACTCTGATGGGGACCCTGATGTGGGGGGGTGACTCTGATGGCAGCTGTGATGTGGCGGGAGTTGATGATGGGGGATGGGGGATGTTGGGCCCATGATGTAGGGGGGAGACTCTGATGGGGACCCTGATGGGGGGCATTGATGGGGGGGTTGTTGGGGCCCCTGATGTAGGGGGGGACTCTGATGTCTGCTGTGAAGTGGCCCCCGATGGGGGGAATTGATGATGGGGGATGTTGGGCCACTGATGTAGGGGGAGGGACTCTGATGGGGACCCTGATGTAGGGGGAGGGACTCTGATGGGGACCCTGATGTAGGGGGAGGGACTCTGATGGGGACCCTGATGTAGGGGGAGGGACTCTGATGGGGACCCTGATGTAGGGGGAGGGACTCTGATGGGGACCCTGATGTAGGGGGAGGGACTCTGATGGGGACCCTGATGTAGGGGGAGGGACTCTGATGGGGACCCTGAAGGCAGCTGTGATGTGGCCCCCAATGGGGAAATTGTTGATGGAGGAGAAAGTGGGAAATTGTTCATGGGGGGGTTGTTGGGGCCCCTGATGTAGGGGGGAGACTCTGATATCTGCTGTGATGTGGCCCCCGATGAGGGGGTTGTTGGGGCCCCTGATGTAGGGGTTTCTGATTTAGGGGGGGACTCTGATGGGGACCCTGATGTAGGGGGGTGACTCTGATGGCAGCTGTGATGTTGGCGGGAGTTGATGATGGGGGATGGGGGATGTTGGGCCCCTGATGTAGGGGGGAGACTCTGATGGGGACCCTGATGGGGGGCATTGATGGGGGGGTTGTTGGGGCCCCTGATGTAGGGGGGGGACTCTGATGTCTGCTGTGAAGTGGCCCCCGATGGGGGGAATTGATGATGGGGGATGTTGGGCCCCTGATGTAGGGGGAGGGACTCTGATGGGGACCCTGATGTAGGGGGAGGGACTCTGATGGGGACCCTGATGGGGGAGGGGCTGTTGGGGGCCCCTTGTATCTCCTCACCGGGGGTGAACTCCCATCCTCTGGCCCTCCGGGTCTCCGGTGACGCCTCCACACGCACGGTCTGGGTGACGTCGCGGTACGATGACAGGAACCAATCCACGTCTGACCTCCGCCGCGCGTCACTGATGATCTGATTGGAGAGAAGGAAGCGTCAGCAGATGCAGTGGGGGAGGGCGGGTGTGCCCCTGGTGGGTGGAGCCTATGAAGACTCGTGGGGAGGGGGGGGATTACTGAGACATTGGATTGGTTGCCATGGTTACGGCTCGCCCTGTGGGCGGGGAATTCCTTACCCACACAGGCTGGGTCACGCCCTCTACGATGAGGCGGCAGAAGAACCCGGGGTCGGAGATCCTCTTTTCCTCCCCCCAGAGGATCATGGCGGCTCGGTACGTCTCTTTGTACTCGCTGGCGTCCAGAAGACGTTGGAAGTCCAAACCGCGTTCCTGAGGAGGAAAGGAGAGCGACATAGAGGGGGCGGGAGCACAAGGAGGGGCCCTAATACAGAGCGACATATAGAGGAGGCGGAGCACAAGGAGGGGCCCTAATACAGAGAGCGACATATAGAGGGGGCGGAGGAGCACAGGCGGGGCTCTAATACAGAGCGACATATAGAGGGGGCGGGGCTCTAATACAGAGCGACATATAGAGGGGGCATATAGATAGAGGGGGCGGAGCACAAGGCGGGGCTCTAATACAGAGCGACATATAGAGGGGGCGGGGCTCTAATACAGAGCGACATATAGAGGGGGCGGAGCACAAGGCGGGCGGCTCTAATACAGAGCGACATATAGAGGGGGCGGGGCTCTAATACAGAGCGACATATAGAGGAGGCGGAGCACAAGGAGGGGCCCTAATACAGAGCGACATATAGAGGGGGCGGAGCACAAGGCGGGGCTCTAATACAGAGCGACATATAGAGGGGCGGGGGGGGGCTCTAATACAGAGCGACATATAGAGGGGGCGGAGCACAAGGCGGGGCTCTAATACAGAGCGACGTATAGAGGGCGGGGGCGGGGCTCTAATACAGAGCGACATATAGAGGGGGGCAGAGCACAAGGCGGGCTCTAATACAGAGCAACATATAGAGGGGGCGGGAGCACAAGGCGGGGCTCTAATACAGAGCGACATATAGAGGGGCGGAGCACAAGGCGGGGCTCTAATACAGAGCGACATATAGAGGGGGCGGGGGCTCTAATACAGAGCGACATATAGAGGGGGGCGGAGCACAAGGCGGGCTGGCTCTAATACAGAGCGACATATAGAGGGGGCGGGGCTCTAATACAGAGCGACATATAGAGGGGCGGAGCACAAGGCAGGGCTCTAAAACAGAGCGACGTATAGAGGGGCGCGGGGGGCTCTAATACAGAGCGACATATAGAGGGGGCAGAGCACAAGGCGGGGCTCTAATACAGAGCGACATATAGAGGGGGGAGCACAAGGTGGGGCCCTAATACAAGGCGACATATAGAGGGGCGGAGCACAAGGCCGGGCCCTAATACAAGGCGACATATAGAAGGGCGGAGCACAAGGCGGGGCCCTAATACAAGGCGACATATAGAGGGGGGGGAGCACAAGGCGGGGGCCCTAATACAAGGCGACATATAGAAGGGCGGGGAGCACAAGGCGGGGCCCTAATACAAGGCGACATATAGAGGGGGGGCGGAGCACAAGGCGGGGCCCTAATACAAGGCGACATATAGAAGGGCGGAGCACAAGGCGGGGCCCTAATACAAGGCGACCTATAGAAGGGCAGAGCACAAGGCGGGGCCCTAATACAAGGCGACATATAGAGGGGCGGAGCACAAGGCGGGGCCCTAATACAAGGCGACATATAGAGGGGCGGAGCACAAGGCGGGGCCCTAATACAAGGCGACATATAGAAGGGCGGAGCACAAGGCGGGGCCCTAATACAAGGCGACATATAGAGGGGCGGAGCACAAGGCGGGGCCCTAATACAAGGCGACATATAGAAGGGCGGAGCACAAGGCGGGGCTCTAATACAAGGCGACATATAGAAGGGCAGAGCACAAGGCGGGGCTCTAATACAGAGCGACATATAGAAGGGCGGGAGCACAAGGAAGGGGGGGCTCTAATACAGAGTGACATATAGAGGGGGGGGGGGCCCTAATACAAGGCGACATATAGAGGGGCGGAGCACAAGAGCGGGGCTCTAATACAGAGCGACATATAGAGGGGCGCAGCACAAGGCGGGGCTCTAATACATAGTGACATATAGAGGGGGCGGGGGCCCTAATACAAGGCGACATATAGAGGGGCGGAGCACAAGGCGGGGCCCTAATACAAGGCGACATATAGAGGGGCGGAGCACAAGGCGGGGCCCTAATACAAGGCGACATATAGAAGGCGGAGCACAAGGCGGGGCCCTAATACAAGGCGACATATAGAAGGGCGGAGCACAAGGCGGGGCCCTCCCTAATACAAGGCGACATATAGAGGGGCGGAGCACAAGGTGGGGCCCTAATACAAGGCGACATATAGGGAGCGGGGCGAGCACAAGGTGGGGGCCCTAATACAAGGCGACCTATAGAAGGGCAGAGCACAAGGCGGGGGCCCTAATACAAGGCGACATATAGAGGGGCGGAGCATAAGGCGGGGCCCTTATATAGGGGGACATCCCGACACTCACCTGAGCAAACTGCTTCTTTAGGGGCCCCGAGAGACGTAGGATGGCGCAGGTGTCACCGCTGAGGCTGGAAGGCAAGAGAGTGGAGGAGGGGTCAGAGTCATGATATGGGAGGAGTCAGACACAGGGGAGGGGTCAGAAACATAATGGGGGGAGGGGGTCAGAGAGAAAATGGGGGCGGGGCCAGAGAAATAATAGGGTGGGGTCACCGGTCACACATAAAGGGGAAGGAGCAATAGGGGGGGGGCATAGACATCAAGGGGAGGAGGTCTGATAAACAATGGGGAGGTGGTCAGAGACATAATGGGGGAGGAGCCAGACATAATGGGGAGAGAGCCAGAGACATAATAGGGAGGGATCAGAGACATCATGGGGGAGGAGCCAGATACATCATGGGGGAGGAGCCAGAGACATCATGGGGGAGGAGCCAGAGACATCATGGTGGAGGGGCCAGGGACATCATGGGGGAGGGGCCAGGGACATCATGGGGGAGGAGCCAGGGACATAGTGGGAGGAGTCCGATAAATAATGGGGAGGACCAGAGCCACAATAGAGGAGGAGCCAGAGATATAATGGGGGAGGGATCAGAGACATGATAACGGAGGATGCATAAGAGGTCAGAGAGAGGAGGAGGGGAAGTAGTGGGAGGGGTCAGACACGATAAGAAGTAGTAGTGGGAGGGGTCAGACACGATAAGAAGTAGTAGTGGGAGGGGTCAGACACGTGTCCTGATATCGGTCACCTCTCCTGCAGTCGGTCGGTGATGAAATCTTTCCCGGATTTCCTCTTCCCGCTGAACACCAAAACCAACCGGGGAGCCGCCATCTCCTCCACACCGGAGCCCCGCCCACTTCTCCTCCGCTCCGCCCCATCACGGCACTCATGCCACCGGGCCCCGCCCCCGTCGCCGGACGCCATTCGTCCGACCACGCCCCTGACATTACGCACAGCTTGCATGCTCCGCCCCCTCCTCGATCTTCCGTCCGTCTGCCCCGCCCCTTCTACCTAGCGTGACAGGCCGCTGCTTCATCAGATTAGGCGACCCGTCAGAATGGTCACACGGAAGTGACGTTTCGGTGCCGCCATCTTGCTACACCCCGCACTGCTCCATAGTGAGAAGAGGGCGGGGAAGGCGGACATCTTGTTACACCCACCGGAGTTTTTCATTTTTACACTTATTTTTTAACAGTAAAGTGACTTTATAGAGTAAAAATACGGGACCTGGAGCTCCGTCCGTCCGGTTGGATGTTTTATTTTAAGAATCCAACATCTAACCGGTCACCACGGAATTCTACGGACAGTAAAACATACATTTTGCCTTGATATACAAGCAATGTCTTGATATGAGAGCAGCGTCATGTCACCAAGAGAAGAGAGGCGCCTCTAAGTGTAGCAATGTGGTTTTACATTTAACCTCTTGACCACCGAGGACGTCCTCGGCTTTGTGCGGTGATATCTGAATGATGAGGCAGCTCTAGGCATCATTCAGATATCTTCAGCCGCCAATTCTGCGCACGATAAGAACGATCAAAGAGGCAGTGATCCCCCCCCCCCCTCCCACCCGCCGCCATCCGGTGCTTCCCTGGGCTCTTTCCCGTGCCATCAGGGGCCCGGAGAGCGAATCGGCCGGTGACGTGTCATATTCGGCTCCCTGTCGTACAATGCACCCGGAAGTCACGCGGCGGCCAACTGCGCCTGCGCGATGCGTTCCAATGGATTTACGACAGTGCACACCAGCGAGGCCGTCATTCAGGGCGGCGTGGATTTAGAGGAAAGCGGGCCGGTCGGCCTCACGTCCTGGCTCCGCCTCCTGGCTCTTTTTTCAACATCCTCCAATCCACGGGGACGTTAAGGAAAGAGCCTGGGGGGGGGGTTTCACCGGTGTGCACTGCCGTAAATCCATTGGAACGCACCGCGCATGCGCAAGTTGACCACCGCGTGACTTTCCGGAGCATTGTACGATAGGGAGCCGCCTATGACAACTCCCCGGCGCTGCCTGGAAAGCATAGAGATGACTGGTGACCAGATGGTCACCTCTATGAACGTCGGAGGCCCCGGGCGCGATGTGATGACGTGATGACGTCATGACCGGTACGTGGAAGTAAACACAGCCGCGATCGCGGCTGTCGGCGTGAGATCTGCGATTTTTTTTTTTTGCACCAATCTCATGCTTTCCAGCCTGGAGGAGAGATGTGGGGGGAGGGGGAGGTCTTATTGACCCCGCCTCTCTCCATAAAGAGGACCTGTCACACACCATTCCTATTACAAGGGATGTTTACATTCAGGGCCGGCCTTAGGGGTTCAGGCGCCCTGTGCGGGATCGCACAGACGGGCAGCCCGTGACCGCAAGAGGAGGGGAGGGTAGGTGCAGCGGTGTCACCCTGCACCCTCCTGCACACCCCCTCCCCCTCCCCACTGTAGCTAGCTCGCCTCTCCCTGCCTGTGCCAGTGTGCCGCTGGCTAAACCCGCAGCGCTGCCACCCGTGGGCGTGATACAATTGCGGAGGGGGGGGGTGCTGGTCCGACACCCGCCCAGTGTGTGGTACCCGGGGGCGGCCCCCCCCCCCTTAGCACGCCTCTGAATGGCTGCACGGCTCGCACACCCCAAAGGCCGGCCCTGTTTACATTCCTTGTAATAGGAATACAAGTGGTCAAAAAAATTAAAAAAAAAGTGTAAAAATAAAAAATTAAGTAAAATAAAAATGTCATTAATTTGTTTTTTAAACGCCCCTGTCCCCGGCCGCTTCGCGCTCAGAAGCGAACGCACATGTAAGTCCCGCCCACATATGTAAACGCCGTCCAAACCCCCACATGTGAGGTGTCGCCGCGTGCGTTGGAGCGCCAGCAACAATTCTAGCCCCGGACCTCCTCTGTAACGCGAAAATAGTAACCTGTGTTTTTTTTTTTTTCCCCTGTACGTACCTTTTTTTACGGGCTCTCTTCCCCTCTGGCGGTCACGCGCGTTTCCAATCACAGGCTGCGATTGACGTCCCTCAGCCCAGCGCAGACAGCGCGTCACGAGATGCCGAAGGAACCCGAAAGTCGGTGCGGCCCTATACGGCGCTTGCGCACCGACATTCAGGTTCTCGTGATGCGCTGTATGCGCCGGGCTAAGGAACGTCAATCACAGCCTGTGATTGGAAACGCCCGGGACCGCGGGATCGCCGGAGGGGAAGAGGCATGTACAGAAAAAAAAAAAAAAACACCGGCGTACTGCCGGTCGGGTGGGTGGGCTCCGTGGCATGCTAGATTTTTTTTTCGGAGGGTGAACCTCCCCTTTGAAGCGTCACCTATGGAGATTTTTAAGTTTGGCGCCATTCCATGAGTGTGCGCAATTTTAAAGGGTGACGTGTTGGGTATCTATTTACTCGGCGTAAGATCGTCTTTCATATTTTTTACAAAAAAAAAATTGGGCTAACTTTACCGTTTTGTTATTTTTTTTTAATTATTCATGAAACCGTTTTTTTTTCCCCAAAAAAAAGGCGTTTCCAAAAAATTATTGCGCAAAAACCGTGCGAGGAAAAAAAAACAACGACCGCCATTTTATTCCCTAGGTTGTCTGCTAAAAAAAAAAAAAAAACACATATAATGTTTGGGGGGGGGGGGGGATTCTGATTAATTTTATAGCAAAAAAATTGCGATTTTTACATGAGGGAGAGAAGTGCCAGAATCGGCGCGGTGTGGAAGTGGTTAATGAAGATACATTTAGCAACTTATTGCTACACTTGGGGCTCCATTCACACCTGAGCGTTTTTTTTGTCGCCTGAAGCGCGACGCTACAAAACGCTAGGAGGGGGAAAGAATCCATTATTCTCTATGGAGACGGGTTCACATCTCCACGCCGAAACGCGTGACGCCGAACGCCTGAAGCTCAAACGAGTTCCGGACCCTTTTTTTTTTTCGCGCGGTTCGGGCGCGCGCCTGAGCGTTTGTATTTCCCATAGACAGTAATGGAAAAGGCCCGATTCAAGCGTCTAGCGCGACAACGAGCGTTTCTACCGGCGTTTTGACGCTTGAGTCGATAGAACATTTCACCCGGGCAGAAGATAAAAAAAAAAAACAGCAACACGCGATGAAAGAGACGATCATTTTTCCTATCGGCTAAAATAAAAAAAAACGTCGAAGTTCAAAAAACGTCGGGCGACGCTGCATGCAAACGCGCGAATCCGCCAGGGAAAAAAAACGTCCGAAAACGCGACGCTCTGGTGTGAATGCAGCCTTAGAGGCGCCTCTCTTCTCTTTTATACCCTGTTAAAAAATAAATGCTTTGATATACAAGCGCTTTGGATCACAAGCGTGTTTCTGGAACGAATTATCCTCGCAATCTCTGTTCAAGCTTCCATCACAAAGCAATCCTCGCCGCCCCCCCCCCCCTGACATGCCACACTGGTCGCCTAGACGACGATTCCTCCCACCCTAGATGGTCCATTGATCCTTCCTCCAGTCCTATAATAATCTCTCCGTACCACCATCAGGACTGGGGGAAGGGGGAGGAGCCTGTGAGCGCATTTCTTCATTTGTATTCAAAAGGGTGGACTGTCCCTTTAAATGGAAATCTCTGCCCCCACAACGTAATAAAGACACAGAATACATTATATATATATATTTTTTTTTTATTTTACAATCTTTATTTGTCAAAGTGCATTTTAGTCCAACGGCAGTTGGGGTTAAATTAAAACGGCAAACAGCACAGCCGCGGGGGGCGGGCGCGGCGTGCAAAGCTACAAAACACACACGTCAAGTGATTAGCTGCAAAAACAAAAAAAGTGTCACAAAAACAATCGCACACAAATAATCGGAGCCTCTCCAAGACGATCCGGGGGCCCCGCCCACTGCGGCCGAGGGGACCGCCTACTCACTCATCATACATTCAAATCAGGGCGGAGCCTCCATTGGCAGTGAGGCTTCCCTACAGAAAGAAGAACTAAAAGGCTCCATTCAGATTGGATCGCGGGGCGGAATCGCAAGGAAAAACGCGGGACGCGTTCGCGATGACATCACTTCTTAAAAGGCGTCTCGAATCGCGTCATGGTTTTGCCGGGATTCTCAGGCGGTAGATCGCGCTGCAATCACAACGCGATACGCTTGTCGCTCAAGAAAGGAACACCAGCTTCTTTTGGGGGGGCGACGGCGCCGCGCGTTGCAATTTGCCGCAGCTGTAGCACGATTTACCGCACTACAAATCACGGCGGGATTGGGGTGCCAATCAGAAGTAGTGCCATTGGAAATGCGTCCCGCGTTTTGCAGCAATTTAGAATCGCGGCGATTCCACCCGCTAAGTTGCGGTCGCACCTATGGAGCGCACGCGCGCTCCCACGCGTTTCTGCGCACCGCACGTCGTGCGCCCCAATCATTTTTAATAGGCCGCCCTACGCGCGAGAAGCGCTCAAATCCTGACCCGTCAGAGAAATTGACGCTGCGCCGTGTGTTTTTGCGGCGTGCGTAAGATGCGTAGGGACGCGGTTAAAGAATTAACGGCACCAGAAGAGCAACGCGGTTTTGGCGTGTGATTTTGCGCGCGCTCCTGTAAGGCTCCGTACACACCGCAAACGTGGCGACGAAACGCGTGAGCGTTGCATACAGGGGGCGGCCCATTCATTTTCGGGTCTGCGACACCCACAGAAACGCGTTGCCTCTTAACAGACGCGCAAAACTTCACGAGACCCCCCCCCGCGTGTCTGCTAACGTGTGCGTTTTCACACTCGCCAAAAAAAAACGCTTGGTGCCGCGGCACGCGACTCTGCAAATGGGTCAGGCTTGCGACTTCATTTAACAGCACTCAATGCAAGTCGAAAAGAAATCGCAAACAAAAAAAAAAAAAAAGGAGCGCAGGAACCTTTTTTCAAAGTTGCGGCGGCTTGAGTCGCAACGATTTGAACAGTTCCATCGACGGCGATGGGGTGCGACGCGTCATGCGATTTTCGAACTGTCAAATCGCACCGGGGGGGGGGGGGGGGGGCGCCGAGACAATCACACGTCGCTCTCGCTGGATTCCAAGGTGTGAAAACTTTTATAAACAAAGGAAATGAAGAGACACTTTGTATCAGTTTTCCTAGAAGTTACATTGTTAGCGATATCGGGGGGGGGGGGGTTAAAGTCGCATACCGAGAGCTGCGAAAGAGACCGCAAGACAAGGCGACCCCAACCGGGGGAGGGGCCCGGAGTATACTGTCCGAGAGTCTAGGAGTGCTGCTACTTAAAGGGGAACTCCGCTTTTCCTCTCTCCTCAACCTGGGAGTGTTAGGGACCGCCCCCAGAAATGTAATTTCCTGCTTCTGGATTGGCTCACTGGTTTTCCCAGAAGTCGAATTTTAGGCATCCCCCAGCAAAGGGAATTTCGGTGGGATACCCCCCTCAAGGGTTAAATACTTCTAAAGGGATGCAGGCCCTGCAACTTTTCAACACTGAGACTGCAACAGGTGATTATAATGAATCTGAGGTTCCCATTCACAAAGCTCAGACCCCTCCCATTCACAAACGTGACTCCTCCCATTCACAAACCTCAGTCGCCTTCCATTCACAAACTTCAGACCCCTCCCATTCACAAACCTCAAAACCCTCCGATTCAGGAACTAGACCCTCCCATTCACAGACCTCAGATCCCTCCCATTCACAGACTTCAGACCCCTCCCATTCACAGACCTCAGACCCCTCCCATTCACAGACCTCAGACCCCTCCCATTCACAGACCTCAGACCCCTCCCATTCACAGACCTCAGATCCCTCCCATTCACAGACCTCAGATCCCTCCCATTCACAGACCTCAAAACCCTCCCATTCACAGACTTCAGACCCCTCCCATTCACAGACCTCAGACTCCTCCCATTCACAGACCTCAGACTCCTCCCATTCACAGACCTCAGACCCCTCCCATTCACAGACCTCAGACCCCTCCCATTCACAGACCTCAGATCCCTCCCATTCACAGACCTCAGATCCCTCCCATTCACAGACCTCAGACCCCTCCCATTCACAGACCTCAGACCCCTCCCATTCACAGACCTCAGATCCCTCCTATTCACAGACCTCAGATCCCTCCCATTCACAGACCTCAGATCCCTCCCATTCACAGACCTCAGACCCCTCCCATTCAGAAACCTAAATGGAATAGGAGGGTCTGGTTCCTGAATGGGAGGGTCTAACGTTTGTAAATAAAAGGGTTGGAGGTTTTTGAATGAAAAGGGTCTAGTTCTTGAATAGGAGGGTTCCAAGGTTTGTGAATGGGAGGGCCTGGTACCGAATGGCAGGGTCTGTGGTTTGTGAATGGGAGGGTCTAGTTACTGAATAGGAGGGTCTGGTTCTTAAATGGGAGGGACTGAGGTTTGTGAATTGGATGGTCTAGTTGTTGTTTGTGAATGGGAGGGTCCCATTCAGGAACCAGACCCTACCATTTACAGACCTCAGATCCCTCCCATCCAGAAACTAGGCCCTCTCATTCACAAACCTCAGACCCCTCCCATTAACAAACCTAAATGGAATGGGAGGGTCTGATTCTTGAATGGGAGGGTCTAAAGTTTGTGAATAGAAGAGTCTAGTTCTTGAATAAAAGGGTCTGAGGTTTTTGAATGGGAGGGTCTAGTTCTTGAATGGGAGGGTTTCAAAGTTTGTGAATGGAAGGGTCTGGTACCTGAATGGGTCTAGTTCTTGTTTGTGAATAGGAGGGTCCCATTTAGGAACCAGACCCTCCCATTCACAAACCACAGACCCTGCCATTCAGGGCAGCTACCAGACCCTCCCATTCTCAAACCACAGACCCTCCCATTCAGGAACCAGACCCTCCCATTCAGGAACCACAGACCCTCCCATTCAGGTACCAGACCCTCCCATTCACAAACCACAGACCCTGCCATTCAGGTACCAGACCCTGCCATTCAGGTACCAGACCCTGCCATTCACAAACCACAGACCCTCCCATTCAGGAACCAGACCCTCCCATTTACAAACCACAGACCCTCCCATTCAGGTACCAGACCCTGCCATTCACAAACCACAGACCCTCCCATTCAGGTACCAGACCCTCCCATTCACAAACCACAGACCCTCCCATTCAGGTACCAGACCCTCCCATTCACAAACCACAGACCCTCCCATTCAGGTACCAGACCCTCCCATTCACAAACCACAGACCCTCCCATTTCAGGTACCAGACCCTCCCATTCACAAACCACAGACCCTCCCATTCAGGTACCAAACCCTCCCATTCACAAACCACAGACCCTCCCATTCAGGTACCAAACCCTCCCATTCACAAACCACAGACCCTCCCATTCAGGTACCAGACCCTCCCATTCACAAACCACAGACCCTCCCATTCAGGTACCAAACCCTCCCATTCACAAACCACAGACCCTCCCATTCAGGTACCAGACCCTCCCATTCACAAACCACAGACCCTCCATTCAGGTACCAGACCCTCCCATTCACAAACCACAGACCCTCCCATTCAAGAACTGGATCCTACCATTCACAAACCACAGACCCTCCCATTCAGAAACTGGATCCTACCATTCACAAACCACAGACTCCTCCAATCCAGAAACTAGACCCTCCCATTTACAAACCACAGACCCTCCCATTCAGGAACCAGATCCTCCCATTCACAAACCACAGACTCCTCCAATCCAGAAACTAGACCCTCCCATTTAGGAACCGGATCCTACCAATCACAAACTCCTCCCTATTCAGAAACTAGACCCTCCCATTCAGGTACCAGACCCGGCCAATTCACAAACCTTAGACCCCTCCCAACAAAAAGGAATCTGCTACAAAGTTTGTTCCCATCCCTGCAATGTCCATCGATCACCCAGAGGGGAGCGCCGTCTTCTCAACAAAAGTGGAGTAACCCTTTAAGGCCGGATTCACTGCTTTGGCTTTTTTTGCTTGAAGTGTTTTCCAATGAAATGGATGGAAACGCACATCGACATGCGTTTCCATTGTGGGGGGGGGGGGGGAGGGGGGGGGGTGTGGGGCACAGCTGTGACTCTGGACTGCGGCCGGCAAACACTCTTAGATTTTTCTCGTTCAGCCAAAGTGGCCTCCAAAGACAGTCATCAAAACTAAAAAAAAAATGCAGAACTTGTTAGTAAAAATTTGGAACATCAAGTGTTCGGAGTTTGGGACGAATGTTACAAGAAAAGTTTTAGGAAAGTGTCATCAATTTTTTTTTATCGTCTGGTTTAGAAGTCTCCCGATTGGAGGTGAAGGCACTAGTGGTTAATAAGGCAAGAGACTGTCCGACAAAAAAGTCCAGGGGCGGTTCTCATGAGACAAAGGGGAGGAGCTTCACAAAAAAGAAGAGCAGTCCTTCCACCAATCAGGTAACAGTGAAGGTCGGTGACCAGGGCAAAACATTCATGAGCAGGTGTGGGAGGAGAGTGCAAACACAGATCTATGAGGGTGGTGGAACCAACGTTCTATCTTCACCGACCACCAGCAGCCCGATGGCCTGTAAACAACACACATTTCCTAACCTATAACCTAGAAAACGAATCGGGGTAATCGGGACCTTCTACCAAAATCTGCTGCTCAAGGTTGAAAGTCAAGGCAGGGAAAGGATTGAGTCTTTCTTTTTTATGGAATTTGGTGGACATCTCAGGTCCTTGCAGAGCTTACAGGAGGACCATGGAGTAGACATTGACCATTTGGACGGCCATGGAGTAGACATTGACCATTTGGACGGCCATGGAGTAGACATTGACCATTTGGACAGCCATTGAGTAGACATTGGCCATTGAGTAGACATTGACCATTGAGTAGACATTGACCATTTGGACGGCCATGGAGTAGACATTGGCCATGGAGTAGACATTGACCATTTGGACGGCCATGGAGTAGACATTGACCATTTGGACAGCCACTGAGTAGACATTGACCATTTGGACAGCCACTGAGTAGACATTGGCCATTGAGTAGACATTGGCCATTGAGTAGACATTGGCCATTGAGTAGACATTGGCCATTGAGTAGACATTGGCCATTGAGTAGACATTGACCATTTGGACGGCCATGGAGTAGACATTGTTTACGAGTCCATGAAGAGGTTCACAAGGGAGGTGGGGCTCAGTCATTGTGAAGATAGTGTGAAGCTTGGTGCTCCTTGTGGTTATGGTGATGGATGTGCTGGTAAAAGGGTTCAGACTGGTTTTTAGCATCGTCATGTATTCGGTAAAGAGAACTATTCGTTCTTATTTTTTCCATGGTCTTTGTGGTTGGATCTGGATTTATGCTCGTTGTAATTGTTACGGTGGGATTGATGTTTGTTTTCTTCCAACTTGTCCTTGTAGGGTTTCTGTCTGTGGTCATCATGCTTGTGGTCGTGCTCCTTCCATTGCTTATGTTCAAGGTGGTGGCCATCACCTTCCTTCCCTGACTTGTGTTTATAGTGGTCACCATCACCTTCCTTCCATGACTTGTGTTTATGATGGTCACCATCACCTTCTTTCCCTGACTTGTGTTTATGGAGGTCACCATCGCCTTCCTTCCATGACTTGTGTTTATGATGGTCACCATCACCTTCCTTCCCTGACTTGTGCTTATGGTGGTCTCCATCACCTTCTTTCCCTGACTTGTTTTTATGGTGGTCTCCATCACCTTCCTTCCATGACTTGTGTTTATGGTGGTCACCATCGCCTTCCTTCCACGACTTGTGTTTATGGTGGTCTCCATCACCTTCTTTCCCTGACTTGTGTTTATGGTGGTCACCATCGCCTTCCTTCCATGACTTGTGTTTATAGTGGTCACCATCGCCTTCCTTCCATGACTTGTGTTTATGGTGGTCACCATCGCCTTCCTTCCATGACTTGTGTTTATGGTGGTCACCATCGCCTTCCTTCCATGACTTGTGTTTATGGTGGTCACCATCGCCTTCCTTCCATGACTTGTGTTTATGGTGGTCACCATCGCCTTCCTTCCATGACTTGTGTTTATGGTGGTCTCCATCACCTTCCTTCCATGACTTGTGTTTATGGTGGTCTCCATTACCTTCCTTCAATGACTTGTGTTTATGGTGGTCTTCATCACATTCCTTCCATGCCTTGTGCTTATGGTGGTCACCCTCATCTTCCTTCCAAGACTTGTATTTATGGTGGTCTCCAACACCTTCCTTCCCCGACTTGTATTTATGGTGGTCACCATCACCTTTCTTCAATGACTTGTGTTTATGGTGGTCTCCATCACCTTCCTTCCATGACTTGTGTTTATAGTGGTCTCCATCACCTTCCTTCAATGACTTGTGCTTATGGTGGTGATCGTCATCACCTTCCTTCCATGACTGATGTTCATGATGGTCACTGTGATCTTCTTTCCTTGGCTTGTGTTCATGGTGGTGACCCTCACCTTCCTTCCTTGGCTTGTGTTCATGGTGGTGACCCTCACCTTCCTTCCTTGGCTTGTGGTCATGGTGGTGACCCTCACCTTCCTTCCTTGGCTTGTGGTCATGGTGGTGACCCTCACCTTCCTTCCTTGGCTTGTGTTCATGGTGGTGACCCTCACCTTCCTTCCTTGGCTTGTGTTCATGGTGGTGACCCTCACCTTCCTTCCTTGGCTTGTGTTCATGGTGGTGACCCTCACCTTCCTTCCTTGGCTTGTGGTCATGGTGGTGACCCTCACCTTCCTTCCTTGGCTTGTGTTCATGGTGGTGACCCTCACATTCCTTCCTTGGCTTGTGGTCATGGTGGTGACCCTCACCTTCCTTCCTTGGCTTGTGTTCATGGTGGTGACCCTCACCTTCCTTCCTTGGCTTGTGGTCATGGTGGTGACCCTCACCTTCCTTCCTTGGCTTGTGTTCATGGTGGTGACCCTCACCTTCCTTCCTTGGCTTGTGTTCATGGTGGTGACCCTCACCTTCCTTCCTTGGCTTGTGGTCATGGTGGTGACCCTCACCTTCCTTCCTTGGCTTGTGTTCATGGTGGTGACCCTCATGTTTTTCATATTGTGGCTGAGATGACCGATAATATTCATTAATGGCGTCTTTCTCCTGCTTCTTCCTGTATTGTTTAGGTTGATGGTGAAATGGCCGTTCCAGGTCTTCATCGTGGTCCATGAAAGATGAATTATTGTGTCCATGTCTGTCCTTTCCATGTGGATCTTTATGGTCTTCTGTATTGAGCTTATTCTTGGGAAGGTGTCCTTGCCTGTCCTTGTATTCCTCATTAAGATGTCCACCATCTTTGTTTCTGTCATGGAAGGATCTGTACCCGTGGTTGTGATCCTTCTTATTGGACTTGGGCTTCTTATGACGCCACTCTCTCTGCTCATGAAGGAAATCTACGGTCTGGTTGAAGGAACATACCGATGTCTCATGAAGGTCCTCCTGATGGGAATTTGCATCTTTCTCGAATTTATGTGTCTTCCATCCGTGATCATTGTTGTCGTCGTCATGATGGCGGCTCGGAGACCCGGACTTATCTTTCCCCTTGTAGGGCTTGTAGTGAGGATTGTCTGCATCCACTCTGAAGTCTTTCTTGTTTGTAAATTTCGGGTTGGTTTGGTTGAGGTCGGATTCGGTCGGCTCCTCCGGTTTTCTGGGGTTGGGTCGCGGGGTCGGATTTGTAGCTCTTTCGGTGGCCATCTTTCTTTTTTGATCTAGAAAAGGAATTCATTGAGACCTGCACATGTTATTAGAGGAAGTGCTACCAGCCAACCAGAAACAGAACTTCACTTATCATGAAAGACACTCGGATGATAAATCAGACTTGGATCGAAGCTGCGATTCCTGACTTCCCAAATACGCATCTGTGATACCAATGATGGGACACTATTCCCCCCACTGACACCAATGATGAGACACTATTCCCCCCACTGACACCAATGATGAGACTCTATTCCTCCCACTGATACCAATGATGGGACACTATTCCTCCCACTGATACCAATGATGAGACTCTATTCCTCCCACTGATACCAATGATGGGACACTATTCCCCCCACTGACACCAATGATGAGACTCTATTCCTCCCACTGATACCAATGATGGGACACTATTCCTCCCACTGATACCAATGATGGGACACTATTCCTCCCACTGATACCAATGATGGGACACTATTCCTCCCACTGACACCAATGATGGGACTCTATTCCACCCACTGATACCAATGATGGGACACTATTCCTCCCACTGATACCAATGATGGGACACTATTCCTCCCACTGACACCAATGATGGGACACTATTCCTCCCACTGATACCAATGATGGGACACTATTCCTTCCACTGACACCAATGATGGGACACTATTCCTCCCACTGACACCAATGATGGGACACTATTCCCCCCACTGACACCAATGATGGGACACTATTCCTCCCACTGACACCAATGATGGGACACTATTCCTCCCACTGACACCAATGATGGGACACTATTCCTCCCACTGACACCAATGATGGGACACTATTCCTCCCCACTGACACCAATGATGGGACACTATTCCTTCACTGACACCAATGATGGGACACTATTCCTCCCACTGACACCAATGATGGGACACTATTCCTCCCACTGACACCAATGATGGGACACTATTCCTCCCACTGACACCAATGATGAGACACTATTCTAATCTTGAAGACAAATTACTCCAGGAAACTGGATGAACAAAGGAAGGATCTCATTGGTCCTATCCATGTATGAACGCATCTACAGCTCATTGGAACCATGGAAGTCCGCTAAGGAGCCACTCACCTTTTCTTAATGGCGGCCTCTCCAAAGAAGTTGGTGTAGACAAATCTCTCGAAATCATCCACCAGGTCATCATCTCCGGTCTCCTTCTTTGCGAGGTCTTCCAGGAAGTCTTCCACATCGTCCACAAAGTCCTTAAAGCGGATATTCTGATGGGTGAAATAGGGCCCCTCGAAGAATCCATCAAGCAGAGGCACCAGCTCGGGGAGGTGTTCGGAGAGATGGCACTTGGTCAGGTAGTTCTGCAGGATCTCTTCGAACCGTTTCCTCTCAACCGGTTTCAGCTCCACGTTGAAAAGGTCGATGCCGTCTTTGCGGGCGCAGTCTTCCAGGCCGGAGCATCCTTCGGGAACCCGGTACTGGTGGTTTGAGAGCTTCTTCCAGAACTTGTTATGGTCATGGTGTCGGTGGTTTTTGCCGCGGGCTTTGTCCCCGTGTTCCCGCCTCTTGTCTTCTCCATGTTTCTGGCCTTCGGAAAAGTCTCTCTGGCCCTTGCGAGGATGGAAACCCTCAGCGGGTTCTCCGTGGGGATGGCCGGAGTGTTTGTCCTTCCAGTTTCTCTCGTTGTCCTTCCACCGGTTCTCTTTGCCTTTGTCAGACTCATGTGGGTGGAGCTCTCCATCTCCTGTCCCGGGTTTCTCCCCCTCCCAGTGCCGATCCTTCTTTTCCTGCTTATCTTCGTACTTTTTACCCTTCCATTCTTCATGTTGGGATTCCGGTTGCCCGTCTTCCATCCGTCGTTTTCCATGTTCTTTTCCGTGTTTCCTGAACTGTTCCCCTTGGGCGGCCGAATCGGAACCTTTACCCCACTTATCTCCTTTTTTCCATTCTTTACGACCATGGGGCTTCGCCTCTTCCCCGACCAGCTCTTTCCTTTTCTGCGCATGCTCCACGTACTTCTTCTCCCACGTCTCCGACCTCTGAGCCTCCATCGCCAACCTGCTGCTCATCTCCGAGATCTGGCCTTTTATTCCTTTCTCCACCTCCGCCTCGCTGGCATTGGACGTCATGCCCTCCAGATCCTGCCTGAGGGAGACCACCAGCGACCGCTGTTTGTCCAACTCCTGGCGAAGCATCTGAGATTCTGCCACCAGAGTCTCCTTCTGAGTCAGGAATCCCTCGATCTGGCTCTTGGCGGCCTCCAGGTCGGCTCTCAGCTGGGCGATCTCAGAGGTCAAGAGCTCATTGTCTCCAGTGTCGGCCTCCAAGGTCTCCACCTTCTCCTGTAGGGTCTGCAGTTCCTCCTTGGCGGAGAGGTGACCGGTCTCTTCTCGGAGGAGAGCGTCCTTCAGCCTCACATTTTCTTCTGTCAATCTAAACTCTTGAGACTCCGGAGTGGTTTGGTCTCCGCCGTGCACCAACGCTTCCAGTTCCTCCTTCTGAGCCTGAAATAAAGGGATTTTTAATAACAGCTTACCTGTAAAATCCTTTTCTTGGAGTACATCACGGGACACAGAGCGCATAGTCATTACATATGGGTTATATGGAGTACCTTCAGGTGTGGACACTGGTGTAATCAACTTCACAGGAAGTTCCTCCCTATATAACCCCCTCCCACTGAGAGTGCTTTAGTTTTGTAGCAAGCAATTTCTCTGAGGTTACACAATGTTCCCACAAAGAGGGGTGGGAGCTCTGTGTCCCGTGATGTACTCCAAGAAAAGGATTTTACAGGTAAGCTGTTATTAAAAATCCCTTTTTCTTGATCGTACATCACGGGACACAGAGCGCATAGTCATTACATATGGGATGTCCCAAAGCAATGCTCTATGAAGGGAGGGAGACCGTAAGGCCAAAAATAGCCAAACAGAAACTATATCAGGAGGTAAAATAGCTCCACCAACAGAAAAAGGGGGCGTGAACCGGGCCAGAGGATTCTATACTGCTGCCCGTAGGACCGCCTGCCCAAATGCTGCGTCCGCAGCCTTTGTGACGTCCAACTTATAAAATTTAGTAAACGTATGTACGGAAGACCAGGTTGCCGCTTTGCAAACCTGTGCCATAGAGATCTGATGGTGTGCCGCCCAAGAGGCACTCATGGCCCTCGTAGAATGGGCTTTAACTGATAAGGGAGGTGGAACGCGCTTCAGACCATAGGCCTGAAAAATCAGCTGCTTAATCCACCTAGCCAAGGAAGACTTGGCAGCCGGCTGACCCTTCTTGGGGCCATCCGGAAGAATGAAAAGCACATCTGTTTTCCTAATCTTTTCTGTAGCCTTGAGATAAACTCTCATGGCTCGGACCACATCCAAAGTATGAAGCAGTCTTTCCTCTCTGGACTGGGGAGTAGGAAAGAAGGATGGTAGGACTAGGTCCTGATTCAAGTGAAAACTGGATATGACCTTAGGAAGGAAAGAAGGCTGAGGCCGCAGAACCACTCTGTCCTTATGCAGAATAAGGTACGGTTCCCTGCAAGACAAGGCTGCCAGCTCGGAGACCCTTCTGGCCGAAGCCATAGCCACCAAGAAAACCAACTTTCGGGTTAGCAGCACAAGAGGGATTTCTGCCAGAGGTTCAAACGGCTGCTTTTGTAAAGCTGACAAGACCAGATTTAAATTCCAGGGGCAGAGGGGAGCTCTAATAGGGGGATTTACATGCAAGACCCCCTGCAAAAAGGTTTTTACAAGCGAATGTGTGGCCAAAGGCCTTTGAAACCATATCGCTAAGGCAGACACCTGCCCCTTTAGAGTACTAAGAGCCAACCCCTTGTCAACGCCAACCTGGAGGAATCGCAAGATCCTGTCAAAAAAACTTGCGAGGATGCCCTCCTTGAGACTCGCACCACTCCACATAGGTTCTCCAGACTCTGTAATAGATATTTCTAGAGACTGGCTTTCTAGCTTGAATTAACGTAGATATGACTTGGGCAGAGAGGCCTCTGCCCTTAAGAATTAGAGATTCAGCCGCCAAGCCATCAAATTTAGCTGCTGTGAAGCAGGGTGGTAGATCGGGCCCTGAGACAGCAGATCTGGGCGCAGGGGGAGTGGCCACGGTGCCCTTACTGACATCCTCACGATGAGTGCGTACCAAGCCCTTCTGGGCCAGGCTGGGGCCACCAGGATCACCGGCCTGCGCTCCACCCTGATCCTTCGTAGAAGGCGGGGAATCATCTGTAGTGGAGGGAACGCATACAGGAGAGAAAACTGGTGCCAGGGGCAAACCAACGCATCGGTCCCGTAGGCCGAGGGGTCCCTGGCTCGGGATACAAATTTGTCCAATTTCTTGTTGAATCTTGTTGCCATGATGTCCACATCGGGAACTCCGAATCTTTGGCAAATCTCTTGGAATACCTGGGGGTGAAGAGACCACTCTCCCGGGAGTAACTGTTGACGACTCAAAAAATCTGCTTGAGAATTGTCTATCCCTGGGATGAATACTGCTGAGATGCAGGGTACATGGGCTTCGGCCCATGAAAAAATCAGGTTTACTTCCCTTTGAGCCGCTAGGCTCCTTGTGCCCCCTTGGTGGTTTATGTATGCCACCGCCGTGGCATTGTCGGACTGTATCCTTACTGCAGACCATGCAGGGGAAGAGTCCAGGCGACCAGGGCCAACCGAGCAGCTCTGATCTCTAGGACATTGATGGGAAGCAGACTTTCTGCCTCTGACCACTGTCCCTGCTGGGTCCGTTTTCCTAAGATTGCCCCCCCAACCTGTTAGGCTGGCATCTGTGGTTACTATTTTCCACGAGATGGGGCAAAAGGTTTTCCCTTTTGATAATTTTTGAGGGATCAGCCACCAGTACAGGCTGTGCCTGACTTCTGGAGAAAGAACTAATGGACGGTCTAATGCCTGTATGGACTTGTTCCAAGCAGAGAGAATAGCTGCTTGCAGAATTCTGGTATGGATCTGGGCGTAGGGCGCTGCTTCGAAGGCGGCCACCATCTTCCCCAGCAGTCGCATGCATAGGCGAATAGTCGGCTTCTTTTTGCCTAAGACTATTTGAATCGTTTGAATCAACGACCTGATCTTCTCTTGAGGTAAAAATACCCTCTGGCATTCTGTATCCAACCGAAAGCCTAGATATTCCAACTGTCTTGTGGGTTGTAACCTTGATTTTTCTTGGTTCACAATCCACCCGAACTCTTCTAGATGCCGCACTGTGCGGACTACTGCATGATTGAGGTTGGAAGCTGAACTGTCGATAACCAGGAGATCGTCCAGGTATGCTAGGACCAAGATGCCTTCTGTCCTTAGGACGGCTAGTACCGGGGCTAACACCTTTGTGAATACCCGTGGAGCTGTTGCCAACCCGAAAGGGAGGGCTACGAACTGGTAATGACTTTGGTTTATCGTAAAACGAAGAAACTTGTGATGTGCTGGGTAAATTGGCACATGCCGATATGCATCCTTTATGTCTATAGATGCTAGGAAGTCGCCCTGATGCAGGCTGGTTGTCACTGAACGTATGGAGTCCATACGGAAGGTCTGAATCTTTAGAAAGCGATTTAGGCGTTTGAGGTCTAATATAGGCCTGACGTCGCCATTGGGTTTTGGTATAACAAAAAGGTTGGAGTAGAATCCCAGACCCCTTTCTTGGGTTGGTACTTCTACAATTACTCCTTGGAGCAAGAGGCGATCCAACGCCTTTACGAGAGAGGCCCTCTTTAACGGGTCGCTTGGAAGACTTGACCCCTGAAAATGAGGAGGGGGGATTTCTCGAAACTCTAGTTTGTAGCCTGAGGCTACTACGGACCGAACCCAAGAGTCGGGAATTCTGGCCTTCCAGACTTCGGAGAAAAACTGAAGTCTTCCCCCCACCCAAGAGAGTGGGGGCGCCCCTTCATGAATCTGATTTGATGACTGGTTTAGCCGGCTTGCGAGACCAGGGCCTCTTGTTTGCCGCGGCTTGTCCCTGTGGGCGGCTATTAATTGCTGAACGCCCGGGAGGCCGTCGATACTGACGGGAAGTCGAAGGGGCCGATGCAATGGCCTGTCGTTTAAACGTGGGCCCACGCGGTCTTTTCTTGACCGGTAAGGAAGTACTTTTTCCACTTGATATGGTGTGGATATATTTATCTAGGTCTTCCCCGAATAGTCTTCCCCCATGAAAGGGAAACCCTGCTAGAAGCTTTTTGCAGGGTGCCTCTGCTGACCAGTTCTTTAGCCACAAAAGACGACGCATGTGAACCATCAGTAGAGATGAACGGGATGCCTGTTGGATGGAGTCCTTAATAGCATCTACTGCAAAGCAGAGAGCCCTAGGGAATTCTGCTAATTCATGAGTATGCTGAGCCGGCATGTCCTTCAATATATGCTTTGCCTGATCCTTCAAGGCCTGACAAACACCAATGGCTGCTACTGCTGGCTGAACCATGGCACCTACTGAGGTAAAAGCTGCTTTCAGTAGGGTCTCGAATTTCTTGTCGACCGGATCCTTGAACATATGGACATTTTCAACCGGACAAGTCAGGGATTTATTCACGCAGGAAATGGCTGCGTCCACTGTAGGGAGAGCCCATTTCTTTACATATTCCTCTTCCATAGGGTAGAGAATAGAGAATCTTTTAGGAGGAACAAAGATTCTATCAGGTCGAGCCCAATCTTGGTAAATCACGTTCCGCAGAAGGGGGTGCATTGGAAAAGATGCACCAGTTAATGGGGCCTTTAAAGAACCCAATGAGGATACCTCCGGGGCTACTAGTTCTGGCACTGGAAGTTTAAAGGCAGTGCGAACCATATCTGTCAAAGACTGGATCCACAGGCCCTCCGCTTGAGAGGCCGAAAAATATTCATCTATAGTGGAATTTTCCCTGTCTGAACCGTCGGGACTTGGGTCTGCCTGATCCCCTTGTGGGTCCCGTTCCTCTGAAGAGGAGACCTCCGCATCTGAAAACCCCACACTGGGTGAGGGGGATCTAGCCCGCTTGCTACTTGGGCAAGGACGGGAAAACAACGCAGTTAACCTTTTCTCTAGCCCACACATGGTGGCTGCTAGCATTTCTTCCGTCACGTAAACGGGAATGGGTGGATCGGGGGCCGCCTCTGCCCCCAGCACCCCCAATGGCTCTTGTACTATGCCACTCGGTGTCCTGACTGGCGAGGGTAGGGCCGTAGAAGCCTGGCCCAAATCCTCTGACCCCGATGGAGACCCCTTTTGCTTTTTGGCACCTTTAGCAGCCTTGGCTGGTCCAGATCCCTTTGGAGCCATTGTACAACCTTGGGTCACCCCTATAGCCAACACCTGACTGTTGTAGCTAGGAATAACCAATATGAGGGCAGGTATGAGAGAAAATGAAAAAGAACTAATTTCTCTCTTTTTCTTTTATATTTCGCTTTTTTTTTTTTTTTTTTTTCAAAAAAAAATTTTTTTTTTTTTTTTTTTTTTTACCCGCCTGGGAGGTGGCAATACCGAGGAAGCCTGTGAGTATTGACACACCAATGCCCGTTAGCCGGAGTCCAAGGTAGACTCAGATACTGCTGGATCTAAGGCTGAGTCCCTTTAAGCAAAAAAACTTTTTTTTTTTTTTTTTTTTTTTTCTGGTCAATAGTGGACCTAAGTCCTAGACCTGAAGATCCACCAAACCGCCACTAGGTGTCCCTGTGTGGCCAAAAGACCCAGCTGCACGCTCTGTATCCTTTCTTCCTCTGCCTCCAGGAGGGAAAGACCAGCCAGAGAAAAGTTTTTCCTTTATACAGACCCTGACGCTGCTGGCCCGCCCCCCCGACGCACGCCGACGCTATAAAAGGCGGCGTGCACGCGCGCGCGCGTATGCGCGCGCACGATCGCGCGCACCACGCTGAACCCACATGGAGGAAGCAGAGCAGAGGAACAACATGGACCAGCGTTATGCAGCACCAACAGACACCAGGTAAGCACTAATCTTATTGTAGTGCACACACAGCGAGGAAGCTGTCCCCATAGGCTTCCTAAGAAACAGGAGTTTTTTACCAGCAATTTCCTCTTTAAAACATGTGGGGGTTGCAGTATCAGTGTTAACAGGCAGACCTGGGGTGAGTAGCAAATATATAACTTACACAAGTATACATATATTTACATATTATCTGGGTAAACATTATAATCCCATCCTGCCTCAACAGACATAGTGGAGATAGTGGCTGATGCACCAGCATACTGTTAGCCAACCCAGAACCCCCAGGGGGATACCTACTGTCGAACCAAGTCCCGCAGGTTCCCTCTTACCTGCTCCACGCCGCAGGGTATTGCAAAATGCAAGAGGCCCAGCCTTCCCCCATCTCCGTGGGTATTGTCTTGGACCTTCAGGGACCGGGGTCCTGTGTTAAGGAACCCACACCCCTGGACCTATATAGCATCCTGGCATCAGTAGCGTTTAGTTCTTGGAAGAGACTAAGGCACTGGAGCCCAGAATCCAGCCCTCCAAGGAGAGGCATTATAGGCAAAACCCCACTCCAGCAGGGCCCGGGTACCGTACATCTTGGCTCTGAAGCACTTCGGACGGATCCGCTAGCTATCCTGGGTCCCGAGACCTCCGAGGGACAGCTAGACGTGACCAACACCTAAGACACTGGCGAAAAAACTAAAGCACTCTCAGTGGGAGGGGGTTATATAGGGAGGAACTTCCTGTGAAGTTGATTACACCAGTGTCCACACCTGAAGGTACTCCATATAACCCATATGTAATGACTATGCGCTCTGTGTCCCGTGATGTACGATCAAGAAAAATATATTCACGTCAATCATTTGGTGGAACTTTCATAATTTGGTGTCACACTAGAGGCCGTCATAAGGCGTCCTGGGCTTTGTGGGCGGATATATCTGAATGATGGGTGGAGCTACAGGCATCATGAAGATATCGGCATTTTGAGTCGGCGATTCCTCACACCATAATTAAGAATGATCATAGCGGCTGTTCTACCGCTTGATCGTTTTTACGGGCGGTGAAAGGGGACGTCCCCCCCGCCGCCGTCCTCCGGTGCTTCTACCGACTCACCGCTGTGATTGGTAAGTCGGAGAATGGATCCGCCGCCCCCCGGATGCTATTCATAGAGATTTCCAGTGGACCAGACGGTCGCTGGAGTCTCTATGATTGTTCGGAGGCGGGGCGCGATGTCATGACGTCACGCCTGGCCTCTGCATTGAAAAAAAAATAAAAGATGGCGCCGCCTCGGCTGGGAAGCCGCTGATCGTTTTAATTTCTTTGATTTTAGGCTTCCCAGCCTAGAGGTGAGATGTGTCTAAACATTAGATTTGTCCTCACAGAACATTGTGCAGCACCACTAAGGAAGGACAGGATCCTCCCAATGGACATTTCCAACCCGTGGACCAAACCCGATCAGAACCCCATGGACTCCATTCATTGCAAGGAGCCAATCGCGTTCTCACCGCTACTTTGGGGCCCTCCGATAGAAGGCTGGAAGTACCTGAAGTTTGGCCTGAATGTGCCGAATCTCTTGGTTTTCCTTGGCGACTTTATCCAGAAGGTCGTTCATAACCTGAAGGCTGTCCGGATCGCCGGTGAACTGGTCGGCATGTTGGTGAAGCCACTCCTGGAAGGACACAAATGTGACATCGCTGGGTCTGGGATGCAATGAAAATGTAAAAAAAAAAAGCTTTATTTAAAAATGCCATTATGACGTTGATGAGGGCGGCACGGTGATTAGCACTTCTGCCCTGAGGAACCGGGTCCTCGGTTCAAATCCCCATCAGGACACGATTTGCATGGAGTTTGCATGTAGTTGCAGTTTCCAGATACATGCTGCCATTGTCCCTGGTATGTGTGTGTGTGGGGGTGGGGAGATTTTAATACGGAGTTCCAGTACAGAATCCCCTTATTAATCAGGACTAATTATCCTCCAAACCTGAATCAAGGACAAAACATGGAGTCTGGAAGTGTCAGTGCTGGTGAGGTTGAAGCTCTATAGGGGGCAGGATCTGGAGGTACAAGGCCTGGAAGTACAGGGTCTGGGGGGGGGGGGCAGGGTCTGGAGCAACAAGGCCTGGGGGGACAAGGCCTGGAGGAACAAGGCCTGGTAGTGCAGGGTCTGAAGGAACAAGGCCTGGAAGTACAGGGTCTGGGGGGGGGGGGGGGGGGGGGGGGGGGTACAGGGTCTGGACGAACAAGGCCTGGAAGCACAGGGTCTGGGGGGGGGGGGGGGGACAGGGTCTGGACGAACAAGGCCTGGGGGGACAAGGCCTGGAAGGACAGGGCCTGGAGAAACAAGGCCTGGTAGTACAGGGTCTGGGGGGGGGGGGGGGGGGGGGGGGGGTACAGGGCCTGGAGGAACAAGGCGTGAGGGGACAGGGTCTGGGGGGGGGGGGGACAGGATCTGGGGGGGGGGCAGGGTCTGAAGGAACAAGGCCTGGGGGGACAGGGTCTGGACAAACAAGGCCTGGGGGCACAGGGTCTGGAGGAACAAGGCCTGGGGCGACAAGGCCTGGGGGGACAGGGTCTGGACGAACAAGGCCTGGGGGCACAGGGTCCGGAGGAACAAGGCCTGGGGGGACAGGGTCTGAAGGAACAAGGCCTGGGGGGACAGGGTCTGGAGGAAGAAGGCCTGGGGGGACAGGGTCTGGAGGAAGAAGGCCTGGGGGGACAGGGTCTGGAGGAAGAAGGCCTGGGGGGACAGGGTCTGGAGGAAGAAGGCCTGGGGGGACAGGGTCTGGAGGAAGAAGGCCTGGGGGGACAGGGTCTGGAGGAAGAAGGCCTGGGGGGACAGGGTCTGGAGGAAGAAGGCCTGGGGGGACAGGGTCTGGAGGAAGAAGGCCTGGGGGGACAGGGTCTGGGGGGACAAGACCTGGGGGGGCAGGGTCTGGGGGGACAAGACCTGGGGGGACAGGGTCTGGAGGAACAAGACCTGGGGGGACAAGGCCTGGGGGGACAAGGCCTGGGGGGACAGGGTCTGGAGGAAGAAGGCCTGGGGGGACAGGGTCTGGAGGAAGAAGGCCTGGGGGGGACAGGGTCTGGAGGAAGAAGGCCTGGGGGGACAGGGTCTGGAGGAAGAAGGCCTGGGGGGACAGGGTCTGGAGGAAGAAGGCCTGGGGGGACAGGGTCTGGAGGAAGAAGGCCTGGGGGGACAGGGTCTGGAGGAAGAAGGCCTGGGGGGACAGGGTCTGGAGGAAGAAGGCCTGGGGGGACAGGGTCTGGGGGAACAAGGCCTGGGGGGACAGGGTCTGGGGGGACAAGACCTGGGGGGACAGGGTCTGGGGGGACAAGACCTGGGGGGACAGGGTCTGGAGGAAGAAGGCCTGGGGGGACAGGGTCTGGAGGAAGAAGGCCTGGGGGGACAGGGTCTGGAGGAAGAAGGCCTGGGGGGACAGGGTCTGGAGGAAGAAGGCCTGGGGGGACAGGGTCTGGAGGAAGAAGGCCTGGGGGGACAGGGTCTGGAGGAAGAAGGCCTGGGGGGACAGGGTCTGGAGGAAGAAGGCCTGGGGGGACAGGGTCTGGGGGAACAAGGCCTGGGGGGACAGGGTCTGGGGGGACAAGACCTGGGGGGACAGGGTCTGGGGGGACAAGACCTGGGGGGACAGGGTCTGGAGGAAGAAGGCCTGGGGGGACAGGGTCTGGAGGAAGAAGGCCTGGGGGGACAGGGTCTGGAGGAAGAAGGCCTGGGGGGACAGGGTCTGGAGGAAGAAGGCCTGGGGGGACAGGGTCTGGGGGAACAAGGCCTGGGGGGACAGGGTCTGGGGGGCGTAGTCTGGAAGGACCAGGGTCTGGGGGGGCAGAGTCTGAAAGGACCAGGATCTGGGGGGGGACAGGGTCTGGAAGGACCAGGATCTGGGGATGACAGGGTCTGGGGGGGGGGGCAGGGTCTGGAGGGGGGGGGGGGGGCTGGAGGTACAAGGTCTGTAATCAGAGACCTGGCCGGTGGCGGCACACGTACGTACCTGGATGTCGGCGATGGTGTGCGGCGCGATGATGTGCGGCGGCTCGTCTCCTCCTCCTCCTCTTGCGCTCCGCGGGGCGACACTCTGAGGGAGATCTACACAAGACAACGGACGTACAGTGAGGACAGCGCCACCCTTCTATAGTTACCAGAATACCGGGAACTTCACCGAATGCCCCAGAGCCGGTTGGTGACGTCCTCGGAGGTTGGTAGGTAGAAGGAAGAAGAGAACGATGGAGGGAATATGACGACTTACCTTCATCTTCTCCCAGCAGGCCGCCTGTCGGGGCAGAAGGAAGATAATAAATGACAGGAGAGACAAAACACGTCCGTCTACCATACAGGATCACCAACCCGATATATATATATATATATATGTGTATATAACTGATGGGGGAGGGGAGGTACAGTATATAGATTTATATATGACTGGTGGGGGAGGGGAGGTATGACCAGAGGGGTGGCCATATATATGACTGGGGGGGGGGTATATATGACCAGAGGTGGGTGGACCATATATATATATGACTGGGGGGTGTACATAACTGGTGGGGGGAGGAGAGGTATACATGACCAGAGGGGGGGGGGGGCATATATGTGACTGGGGGGGTGTATATATATGACTAGTGGGGGAGGGGAGGCATACATGTCTAGTGTGGAGGGGTGGATATATATTTTACCAGGGGGTGGGGAAAGGCAGTATATGTGACGAATGGGGGAGGGGAGATATACATGACTGATGGGGGAGGGGCAGGGGTGGTATATATCATTATAGGTGGGGGAGGGGAGGTATACATGACTGATGGGGGAGGGGAGGTATAAGTCACTAGAGGTGGGGGTAGGGGAGGTATACATTACAAGAGGTGGGGGAGGGGAGAGGAGATATATATCACTAGAGGTGGGGGAGGGGAGGTATACATGACTGATGGGGGAGGGGCGGGGGGTGGTATATATATATATCTGTGGGAATGGCATGCAGTACATGGTGCCTCCAGCAGGGTGGCGCCCCCGTTCCCCCTCCTCACCTGTGAAGATCAGGCCAGCGAGGGCCACCAAAGCCACGGCGGCAATAATACATTTATTGAGGGTAAGCGAGATCCCGGCCTCCTCCTCCTCCTGTGCGGCCTCCCTGGGGGCGGGTCCTACGCTGGTGGGCGGAGCTCCTCTCGCGGCGCGCTTGCGGAGACCCTCCACGTCGTCCTCGCTGCTGGAGCAGCTCACTTCCTCCAGATCTCCTCCTACAGAGCGAGAACAAGAGAGAGGGGAACCTCGGGGGCGGTACCAACACAGTCACAGGGTGGGAGGAGCATCCAACCCCCACAGAACAACACAACAACAAAAAAGGGGTCACCCTGCAGTTCTGGGACAGACTTACAAGGTTCGTTGGGCATTTACTGTGGTCTGTGACCCCATCAGGGACCCCAGGACAAGATATGAGGGGTTCCCACCACCCCTGCTTCCCTTAAAGGGACAGACACACACCATGCGTCACACGCAGCACCTGTTCCGCTGGCAGAGCTCCGCCCCCAGCTCCTGAGTCCGCCCAGCGGTGGGGAATCGGGGAGGAACCGCGCTAACTTCTCAATGTAACGCGCTTCAAGACAAGAAGACAGAGAGGGGGAGGGGAGGTTACACGGGGCCCTGATGTGGTACAAAGCGCGCTCACCGGCGGGAGAGGTGATGACACGCCCCCCCCCCAACCCCCAATCACCCCCCCCCCCCCTGCAGGATGGCATTGGCACTCACCCAATCTTCTGCGCAGTCCTGACTCCTCCCCCAGTCTCTTCTGCGGCTCCTCCTCTGGGGGGATCTCCAGCTTTTCCTGGTGAGGCGGGATCTCGGTGGTGGTGGGAGGAGACTCATGCTCCTGAAGAGAAGACTCCGGCCCCTGAGGAGGACAAAAATGCATGATTATTTAAAGAGCCGGTACTCCACTGCTTGGTGACTGCGCTCTACTACTCCTCTACAATCTCGCCATTGGATAATTCGTTTTATCTCAGCAGCCGTTTATTAAGACCGCCCACACCGGGTCACAAGAGCCTGCGGATCCATCTAGAGACGGGAAATATGGAACAGCAAATACATGGCAAAGTCACAATCAATAATTCCTCCTAGATAATACAATCAGAACTCATTACCGACTCCGCCCCCGAGGTTCTGCTCATCACATCCCACCTCTTACCTTCACCTCCTGCACTCCCGTCTCCTCTCTCTCCGGAACGGCGGTCGGTTCTGGACCTGAAATCAGACAAACAGGTGGGTGAGGTAAGGGGGAGGAGCTCCGAAACATCTGATCTATGGGGCCTTAACTCCGCCCACACATCACTCCTACATCCGGCCGGAGGGCCCTATCACAGTGACCGGCATTTCCCCCCAGCAGGGTCCCCAGTATTCCCAGTGTCTCCAGTAACCCCAGTGTCTCCTGTATTCCCAGTGTCTCCAGTAACCCCAGTGTCCCCAGTGTCTCCTGTATTCCCAGTGTCTCCAGTAACCCCAGTGTCTCCTGTATTCCCAGTGTCTCCAGTAACCCCAGTGTCCCCAGTGTCTCCTGTATTCCCAGTGTCTCCAGTAACCCCAGTGTCCCCAGTGTCTCCTGTATTCCCAGTGTCTCCAGTAACCCCAGTGTCTCCAGTATTCCCAGTGTCTCCAGTGTCCCCAGTAACCCCAGTATTCCCAGTGTCTCCAGTATTTCCAGTGTCCCCAGTATTCCCAGTGTCCCCAGTATTTCCAGTGCCTCCAGTAACCCCAGTGTCCCCAATATTTCCAGTGTCCCCAGTATTCCCAGTGTCCCCAGTATTTCCAGTGTCCCCAATATTTCCAGTGTCCCCAGTAACCCCAGTATTCCCAGTGTCCCCAGTAACCCCAGTATTCCCAGTGTCTCCAGTATTTCCAGTGTCCCCAGTATTCCCAGTGTCCCCAGTATTTCCAGTGTCCCCAGTATTCCCAGTGCCTCCAGTAACCCCAGTGTCCCCAATATTTCCAGTGTCCCCAGTAACCCCAGTATTCCCAGTGTCTCCAGTAACCCCAGTATTCCCAGTGTCTCCAGTGTCCCCAGTATTCCCAGTGTCTCCAGTATTTCCAGTGTCCCCAGTATTCCCAGTGCCTCCAGTAACCCCAGTATTCCCAGTGTCTCCAGTATTTCCAGTGTCCCCAGTATTCCCAGTGCCTCCAGTAACCCCAGTATTCCCAGTGTCTCCAGTATTTCCAGTGTCCCCAGTATTCCCAGTGTCTCCAGTATTTCCAGTGTCCCCAGTATTCCCAGTGCCTCCAGTAACCCCAGTGTCCCCAATATTTCCAGTGTCCCCAGTAACCCCAGTATTCCCAGTGTCTCCAGTAACCCCAGTATTCCCAGTGTCTCCAGTAACCCCAGTATTCCCAGTGTCTCCAGTATTTCCAGTGTCCCCAGTATTCCCAGTGCCTCCAGTAACCCCAGTATTCCCAGTGTCCCCAGTATTTCCAGTAACCCCAGTGTCTCCAGTAACCCCAGTGCCTCCAGTGTCCCCAGTATTCCCAGTAACCCCAGTGTCTCCAGTAACCCCAGTGTCTCCAGTAACCCCAGTGTCCCCAGTATTCCCAGTGTCCCCAGTATTCCCAGTGTCCCCAGTATTCCCAGTGTCCCCAGTATTCCCAGTGTCCCCAGTAACCCCAGTGACCCCCGTGTCCCCAGTATTTCCAGTAACCCCAGTATTCCCAGTGTCTCCTGTATTCCCAGTGTCCCCAGTATTCCCAGTGTCCCCAGTATTCCCAGTGTCTCCAGTAACCCCAGTGTCTCCAGTAACCCCAGTGTCCCCAGTGTCCCTAGTAACCCCAATGTCTCCAGTAACCCCAGTATATCCAGTGTCCCCAGTATTCCCAGTATCTCCAGTAACCCCAGTGTCCCCAGTAACCCCAGTACCCCAAGTACCAGTAACCCCAGTGCCTCCATTGCTCCCAGTAACCCCAGTGCCCCCAGTACCAGTAACCCCAGTGTCCCCAGTAACCCCAGTGCCCCCAGTACCAGTAACCCCAGTGCCCCCAGTATTCCCAGTGTCCCCAGTAACCCCAGTGCCCCCAGTACCAGTAACCCCAGTGCCCCCAGTATTCCCAGTGTCTCCAGTAACCCCAGTGCCCCCAGTACCAGTAACCCCAGTATTCCCAGTGTCTCCAGTAACCCCAGTACCAGTAACCCCAGTGTCCCCAGTATTCCCAGTGTCCCCAGTGCCCCCAGTAACCCCAGTGTCTCCAGTAACCCTAGTGCCACCAGTACCAGTAACCCCAGTGTCCCCAGTAACCAGTGTCCTCAGCACTCTCAGTAACCCGTCAGAGAAGTCGGAGGATTAGCCAATCCCCTTTCTCGGATCTCTTACCTGCGGGTTGAGCCTCTTCATGGCCGGGCCGCGGTTCTCCGTACCCCACCGTCTCCACCGGGAGGCCCTGAGAATGAAGAATAAACGTCACTCCTCATCTCCATCATTATAAACCCCGCCTCCTCGGCCCCTCCCCCTAGAGATGGATGAAGCCCCTCCCACCATTTACAGCAGAGTCCCGATTAATGTGAACATCGGGGGCCAACCAATCCCGCAGTCAGGATCCTACACACCCAGCGACGCCATTTCTGTCCATCCAGACCTTAGGTTTACCCAGCTCCGCCACACAGTACAGTCCCGTCTACCAGGGGAGGGGAGGGGGGGGGGCGACTTTTCTCTGCTGCAGTTCAGTAACACTTACAGGTCTTGTCCCTCCCCCAGCCTGTGATTGGACAAGGAAAGGAGAAGCGGCATATTGTTGAGCTCATCTTTCTGTCACTCTGCTCTCTCCTCCAATCAGCGTGCTTCTCATTAACACATGAACTGATTGGCTCCTTGTGCTGCTTCTCCCTCCTCCCTTCTAAGCTCTGCTGTACCAGGCCCCCATGTAACGGATCGTCTTCCTGTCTGGAAATATCGGATGGGGGGGGGGGGAGGGGATGGGCAGGGAGGGCCCCACTGACATATAAAACCTCAGCCAATCAGAGCTTTCCTTTCAGAAGGATGACACGCTATGCTCTGATTGGCTGCTCCTGATCTCCCCCCAGTCCTCGGTACAGGTGGGGGGTGGGGGAGGGGGGACTCTCAGACGGAGTAGAATGTGAGATCCGGAGGGACGCCGCGCCGGATAATCTTACTCACCGCTATAAATAGAGCGAGCGAATCACGCGTCACCGGCCCCCCGAGCCAAGAGTGAGGGCCACATGACCACAATCATCATAGGACAAGCTATACAGGGGCCACAACCATTACATGGGGGCCAGGATGAGTACACAGGGGCCACAATCATCATACGGGGGCCACAACCATCACATGGGGGCCACAATCATCATATGACAAGCTATACAGGGGCCACAACCATTACATGGGGGCCAGGATGAGTAACACAGGGGCCACAATCATCACATGGGGCCAGGAGGAATACACAGGGGCCACAATCATCATACGGGGGCCACAACCATCACATGGGGGCCACAATCATCATATGACAAGCTATACAGGGGCCACAACCATTACATGGGGGCCAGGATGAGTAACACAGGGGCCACAATCATCACATGGGGCCAGGAGGAGTACACAGGGGCCACAATCATCATACGGGGGCCACAACCATCACATGGGGGCCACAATCATCATATGACAAGCTATACAGGGGCCACAACCATTACATGGGGGCCAGGATGAGTAACACAGGGGCCACAATCATCACATGGGGCCAGGAGGAATACACAGGGGCCACAACCATCATACTGGGGCCACAACCATCATATGGGGGCCACAATCATCACATGATGGTCAGGAGGAGTGCACAGTGGCCACAACCCTCCCCTCCCCCGTACCTCAGTATTGGGGATCACCCCCTCCCCTCCCCCGTACCTCAGTATTGGGAATCACCCCTCCCCCGTACCTCAGTATTAGGGATCACCCCTCCCCGTACCTCAGTATTGGGGATCACCCCTCCCCGTACCTCAGTATTGGGGATCACCCCTCCCCCGTACCTCAGTATTGGGGATCACCCCTCCCCCGTACCTCAGTATTGGGATCACCCCTCCCCGTACCTCAGTATTGGGGATCACCCCTCCCCCGTACCTCAGTATTGGGGATCACCCCTCCCCCGTACCTCAATATTGGGGATCGCCCCCTCCCCTCCCCCGTACCTCAGTATTGGGGATCACCCCCTCCCCTCCCCCGTACCTCAGTATTGGGGATCACCCCCTCCCCCGTACCTCAGTATTGGGGATCACCCCCTCCCCTCCCCCGTACCTCAGTATTGGGGATCACCCCCTCCCCTCCCCCGTACCTCAGTATTGGGGATCACCCCTCCCCCGTACCTCAGTATTGGGGATCACCCCTCCCCGTACCTCAGTATTGGGGATCACCCCTCCCCGTACCTCAGTATTGGGGATCACCCCTCCCCGTACCTCAGTATTGGGGATCACCCCTCCCCCGTACCTCAGTATTGGGGATCACCCCTCCCCCGTACCTCAGTATTGGGGATCACCCCTCCCCCGTACCTCAATATTGGGGATCGCCCCCTCCCCTCCCCCGTACCTCAGTATTGGGGATCACCCCCTCCCCCATACCTCAGTATTGGGGATCACCCCCTCCCCTCCCCCGTACCTCAGTATTGGGGATCACCCCCCCCCTCCCCTCCCCCGTACCTCAGTATTGGGGATCACCCCTCCCCGTACCTCAGTATTGGGGATCACCCCTCCCCCGTACCTCAGTATTGGGGATCACCCCTCCCCCGTACCTCAGTATTGGGGATCACCCCTCCCCCGTACCTCAGTATTGGGGATCACCCCTCCCCCGTACCTCAATATTGGGGATCGCCCCCTCCCCTCCCCCGTACCTCAGTATTGGGGATCACCCCCTCCCCTCCCCCGTACCTCAGTATTGGGGATCACCCCCTCCCCTCCCCCGTACCTCAGTATTGGGGATCACCCCCTCCCCTCCCCCGTACCTCAGTATTGGGGATCGCCCCCTCCCCCGTACCTCAGTATTAGGGATCGCCCCCTCCCCCCGTACCTCAGTATTAGGGGTCACCCCCTCCCCTCCCCTCCCCCGTACCTCAGTATTGGGGATCGCCCCCTCCCCTCCCCCGTACCTCAGTATTAGGGATCGCCCCCCCCCTCCCCCGTACCTCAGTATTAGGGGTCACCCCCTCCCCTCCCCTCCCCCGTACCTCAGTATTGGGGATCACCCCCTCCCCTCCCCCGTACCTCAGTATTGGGGATCACCCCCTCCCCTCCCCCGTACCTCAGTATTGGGGATCACCCCCTCCCCCGTACCTCAGTATTGGGGATCGCCCCCTCCCCTCCCCCGTACCTCAGTATTGGGGATCACCCCCCTCCCCCGTACCTTAGTATTGGGGATCACCCCTCCCCTCCCCTCCCCCGTACCTCAGTATTAGGGATCACCCCCCCCCCCCGTACCTCAGTATTGGGGATCACCCCCTCCCCCCGTACCTCAGTATTGGGGATCACCCCCTCCCCCGTACCTCAGTATTGGGGATCGCCCCCTCCCCTCCCCTCCCCCCGTACCTCAGTATTAGGGATCGCCCCCTCCCCTCCCCCGTACCTCAGTATTAGGGGTCACCCCCTCCCCTCCCCCGTACCTCAGTATTGGGGATCACCCCCTCCCCCTCCCCCGTACCTCAGTATTGGGGATCGCCCCCTCCCCCGTACCTCAGTATTGGGGATCGCCCCCTCCCCTCCCCCGTACCTCAGTATTAGGGATCACCCCCTCCCCCGTACCTCAGTATTAGGGGTCACCCCCTCCCCTCCCCTCCCCCGTACCTCAGTATTGGGGATCACCCAGTTATTCTCGGTGTCGCGGTTTTCTCGGCTCTCCGCCATCTCCTCTCCGGGAACCTGAAAACAGAAGAAGAAGACGAACGTTACCCTCCCCCGGCATCACCTGGAAGGGGGCGGGGCCATGCGATTTGTTTATCGGTCACCTGCCATGCAAAGCGTCCGCCGGGACACACAATGGGAGACTGTCGGTGCAGCTGCCCCTCCCCCTCATGCAACTCTCTGAATCCTCAGACTGGAGTCACTCCGCCCAGAACTGAACACTTCCTCCCCTCCTCCTCCGCACATCGCGGGGCCCATCGTCCAATGAGAGCGTTCCTCGCTCTGCTCCTGCATGAGCTGTGCTGGCCAGTCAGGTGGAGAGACGGGTAACCCTCAGCAGACTCCGCCCCCCCATCAATTCTGACACCTCCCCTTATGGAGGAGTGACTGCGCTCCTCCAATCACAGCGCGTCTGTCTCCACTAAAAGAATGACCCCCGCGGAGGGGGAAGGAGGCGGGGCCAAACCTCAGCGCCCAATTATTAAAATTCTTCCACATGTGTGCGACTGTTACCATCAAACTCAGCGCCGGGGGGCCACAAACTCAGCGCAGGGCTCCAAACTCAGTGGGGGGGCCACAAACTCAGAGCGGGGGGGCCACAAACTCAGAGCGGGGGGGGCCACAAACTCAGAGCGGGGGGGGCCACAAACTCAGAGCGGGGGGGGCCACAAACTCAGAGCGGGGGGGGCCACAAACTCAGAGCGGGGGGGGGGGCCACAAACTCAGAGCGGGGGGGGCCACAAACTCAGAGCGGGGGGGGCCACAAACTCAGAGCGGGGGGGGGGCCACAAACTCAGAGCGGGGGGGGGCCACAAACTCAGAGCGGGGGGGGGCCACAAACTCAGAGCGGGGGGGGGCCACAAACTCAGAGCGGGGGGGCCACAAACTCAGAGCAGCGCCGGGGGGGCCACAAACTCAGCGCGGGGGGGCCCACAAACTCAGAGCGGGGGGGCCACAAACTCAGGGCGGGGGGGCCACAAACTCAGAGCGGGGGGGGGGCCACAAACTCAGAGCGGGGGGGGGCCACAAACTCAGAGCGGGGGGGGGCCACAAACTCAGAGCGGGGGGGCCACAAACTCAGAGCGGGGGGGGGCCACAAACTCAGAGCGGGGGGGGCCACAAACTCAGAGCGGGGGGGGCCACAAACTCAGAGCGGGGGGGGCCACAAACTCAGAGCGGGGGGGGCCACAAACTCAGAGCGGGGGGGCCACAAACTCAGCGCCGGGGGGGCCACAAACTCAGCGCCGGGGGGCCCACAAACTCAGCGCCGGGGGGGCCACAAACTCAGCGCCGGGGGGGCCACAAACTCAGCGCCGGGGGGGCCACAAACTCAGAGCGGGGGGGCCACAAACTCAGAGCGGGGGGGACACAAACTCAGAGCGGGGGGGCACAAACTCAGAGCGGGGGGGGCACAAACTCAGAGCGGGGGGGGGGGGGACACAAACTCAGCGCCGGGGGGGGGATACAAACTCAGCGCCGGGGGGGGGGGACACAAACTCAGCGCCGGGGGGGGACACAAACTCAGCGCCGGGGGGGGGGGGCACAAACTCAGCGCCGGGGGGGGGGGGCACAAACTCAGCGCCGGGGGGGGCACAAACTCAGTGCCGGGGGGGGGGGCACAAACTCAGCGCCGGGGGGGGGGGCACAAACTCAGCGCCGGGGGGGGGGGGCATAAACTCAGCGCCGGGGGGGGGCAAACTCAGCGCCGGGGGGGGACACAAACTCAGCGCCGGGGGGGGGGGACACAAACTCAGCGGGGGGCCAATGTACGACGGGTCCTCATGTTACAGTTCAATACGCTTGATAAAGAAAATTTGCCGCATAACGTGGCGCCAAAAAGGCGGAGTTCTCCTTTAAGGCGCATGGCGGAGGAATCCCACCCACCTCGCTGATCCTACCTATCCGCTGACGGGCGAAGGTTTTCGGTCGCCGCCGCTCGCTCCGTCTGATTGGTTCCGGGGAACTCGGATGAATGAGAGCGCCCGATGTGACGCCGCGTCCCTCCGATCTCCTCTCCGATCGTTCATCCGCCGCTTATAAAAAGGATTCAGCCGACGTCGCCAAATTCCCGCAGCAGCTGTTCCCTCATCCGCCCGTCACAGCAACTGCCCGGGGGGGGGGGGGCGACAGCCGGCTGGGGGGGGTGACGCCGCGACAGCTGGGGGGGTGACTTAGCGAGGAACGGGCTCCACTCAACCGCACACACACACAGGGGTCCACATTCATCGAGAGGGGCCACTCAGGAGGGGACATGGGGTGACACTGAATAGGGGTTCTCTGGGGTCACTGAGGTCATGAGGTGACCAGGATGCTGAAGGTGGCATGGGGTCACTGAGATCATGGTTTAAATAGGGTGCCCTGGGTCCGTGGGGTGACCAGGATGTTCAAGGTGCTCGAGAATAATGGGGTGACAGAGGATAATAGGGGTTCTCTGGGGTCACTGAGGTCATGGGGTGGCACAAAATGTTTAGGATGCTCTGGGGTCATGGGGTGACACAGGATGTTCAGGGGTCATGGGGTGACACAGGGTGCTCTGGGGTCATGGGGTGACACAGGATGTTCAGGGGTCATGGGGTGACCAGGGTGTTCAGGGGTCATGGGGTGACACAGGGTGCTCTGGGGTCATGGGGTGACACAGGGTGCTCTGAGGTCATGGGGTGACTAGGGTGCTCTGAGGTCATGGGGTGACACAGGGTGCTCTGGGGTCATGGGGTGACCAGGGTGCTCTGAAGTCATGGGGTGACCAGGGTGCTCTGAGGTCATGGGGTGACACAGGGTGCTCTGAGGACATGGGGTGACACAGGGTGCTCAGGGGTCATGGGGTGACACAGGGTGCTCTGAGGTCATGGGGTGACCAGGGTGCTCAGGGGGCATGGGGTGACCAGGGTGCTCTGAGGTCATGGGATGACCAGGGTGCTCTGAGGTCATGGGGTGACCAGGGTGCTCTGAGGTCATGGGGTGACCAGGGTGCTCTGAGGTCATGGGGTGACCAGGGTGCTCTGAGGTCATGGGGTGACCAGGGTGCTCTGAGGTCATGGGGTGACCAGGGTGCTCTGAGGTCATGGGGTGACACAGGATGTTCAGGGGTCATGGGGTGACCAGGGTGTTCAGGGGTCATGGGGTGACACAGGGTGCTCTGGGGTCATGGGGTGACACAGGATGTTCAGGGGTCATGGGGTGACCAGGGTGTTCAGGGGTCATGGGGTGACACAGGGTGCTCTGGGGTCATGGGGTGACACAGGGTGCTCTGAGGTCATGGGGTGACTAGGGTGCTCTGAGGTCATGGGGTGACACAGGGTGCTCTGGGGTCATGGGGTGACCAGGGTGCTCTGAAGTCATGGGGTGACCAGGGTGCTCTGAGGTCATGGGGTGACACAGGGTGCTCTGGGGTCATGGGGTGACACAGGGTGCTCTGAGGACATGGGGTGACACAGGGTGCTCAGGGGTCATGGGGTGACACAGGGTGCTCTGAGGTCATGGGGTGACCAGGGTGCTCAGGGGGCATGGGGTGACACAGGGTGCTCTGAGGTCATGGGGTGACCAGGGTGCTCTGAAGTCATGGGGTGACCAGGGTGCTCTGAGGTCATGGGGTGACACAGGGTGCTCTGAGGACATGGGGTGACACAGGGTGCTCAGGGGTCATGGGGTGACACAGGGTGCTCTGAGGTCATGGGGTGACCAGGGTGCTCAGGGGGCATGGGGTGACCAGGGTGCTCTGAGGTCATGGGATGACCAGGGTGCTCTGAGGTCATGGGGTGACCAGGGTGCTCTGAGGTCATGGGGTGACCAGGGTGCTCTGAGGTCATGGGGTGACCAGGGTGCTCTGAGGTCATGGGGTGACCAGGGTGCTCTGAGGTCATGGGGTGACCAGGGTGCTCTGAGGTCATGGGGTGACACAGGATGTTCAGGGGTCATGGGGTGACCAGGGTGTTCAGGGGTCATGGGGTGACACAGGGTGCTCTGGGGTCATGGGGTGACACAGGGTGTTCAGGGGTCATGGGGTGACCAGGGTGTTCAGGGGTCATGGGGTGACACAGGGTGCTCTGGGGTCATGGGGTGACACAGGGTGCTCTGAGGTCATGGGGTGACTAGGGTGCTCTGAGGTCATGGGGTGACACAGGGTGCTCTGGGGTCATGGGGTGACCAGGGTGCTCTGAAGTCATGGGGTGACCAGGGTGCTCTGAGGTCATGGGGTGACCAGGGTGCTCTGAGGTCATGGGGTGACCAGGGTGCTCTGAGGTCATGGGGTGACCAGGGTGCTCTGAGGTCATGGGGTGACCAGGGTGCTCTGAGGTCATGGGGTGACCAGGGTGCTCTGAGGTCATGGGGTGACCAGGATGCGCAGGGGTCATGGGGGGTCTTGGATTAGGCGGAGTGTTTGAATATCGAGCCATTTGTCACTTTGCCATCTGAAGACGTCACCAATCCGTCTCCTGATTGGCTGAGGTGTTGGTGTTCTGGGTACAAGTGGAGTGTACACCCAGGGCCGGGCGGAGGAGGGACCTGACACAGGAACTGACACCCAGGGCGGGTCGGCGGCGGGACCAGACACCCAGTGCGGGGAGGAGGCGGGACCTGACACCCAGTGCGGGGAGGAGGCGGGACCTGACACCCAGTGCGGGGAGGAGGCGGGACCTGACACCCAGTGCGGGGAGGAGGCGGGACCTGACACCCAGTGCGGGGAGGAGGCGGGACCTGACACCCAGGGCGGGGAGGAGGCGGGACCAGACACCCAAGGCGGGGAGAAGGCGGGACCTGACATCCAGGGCAGGGAGGAGGTGGGACCTGACACCCAGGGCGGGGAGGAGGCGTGACCTGACACCCAGGGTGGGGAGGAGGCGGGACCTGACACAGGAACTGACAACAAGGGCGGGGAGGAGGCAGGACCTGACACAGGAACTGACACCCAGGGCGGGGAGGAGGCGGGACCTGACACCCAGGGTGGGGAGGAGGCGGGACCTGACACCCAGGGCGGGGAGGAGGCGGGACCTGACACCCAGGGCGGGGAGGAGGCGGGACCTGACACAGGAACTGACAACAAGGGCGGGGAGGAGGCGGGACCTCACACAGGAACTGACACCCAGGGCGGGGAGGAGGCGGGACCAGACACCCAGGGCGGGGAGGAGGCGGGACCTGACACCCAGGGCGGGGAGGAGGCGGGACCTGACACAGGAACTGACAACAAGGGCGGGGAGGAGGCGGGACCTCACACAGGAACTGACACCCAGGGCGGGGAGGAGGCGGGACCTGACACCCAGGGCGGGGAGGAGGCGGGACCTGACACCCAGGGCGGGGAGGAGGCGGGACCTGACACCCAGGGCGGGGAGGAGGCGGGACCTGACACAGGAGCTGACACCCAGGGCGGGGCGGAGGCGGGACATGACACCCAGGGCGGGGAGGAGGCGGGACCTGACACAGGAGCTGACACCCAGGGCGGGGCGGAGGCGGGACCTGACACCCAGGGCGGGGAGTAGGCAGGACATGACACCCAGGGCGGGGAGGAGGCGGGACCTGACACAGGAACTGACACCCAGGGCAGGGAGGAGGCGGGACCTGACACAGGAGCTGACACCCAGGGCGGGGCGGAGGCGGGACCTGGCAGGGAGGGGAGGGACCTGACACAGGAGCTGACAGGCAGGGAGGGGAGGGACCTGACACAGGAGCTGACAGGCAGGGAGGGGAGGGACCTGACAGGCAGGGAGGGGAGGGACCTGACACAGGAGCTGACAGGCAGGGAGGGGGAGGGACCTGACACAGGAGCTGACAGGCAGGGAGGGGAGGGACCTGACAGGCAGGGAGGGGAGGCACCTGACACAGGAGCTGACACCCAGGGCGGGGCGGAGGCGGGACCTGACAGGCAGGGAGGGGAGGGACCTGACACAGGAGCTGACAGGCAGGGAGGGGAGGGACCTGACACAGGAGCTGACAGGCAGGGAGGGGAGTTGAGGGACCTGACAGGCAGGGAGGGGAGGGACCTGACACAGGAGCTGACAGGCAGGGAGGGGAGGGACCTGACAGGCAGGGAGGGGAGGGACCTGACACAGGAGCTGGCAGGTGGGGGGAAGAAAGGACAGGAGAGCTGCAGAAGACGGAGGCACGTACACTGACCACGGTGTCAGGGCTCAGCAGCCATGATATATGGTGGCCAGTTTACAGAGGGGGGGGGGCAGAGCCAGGCAACTGTAAAATATTGGATTTCCCATCACTTCCTGTCTTCCCAGATATCAGCTGACAGACGATCGAATTCTTCCCTCCATCCAAGACCAAAATAAAGAAAACACTGTGAAGTAACCCTCCCCTCCCCCGCCCAATCTATTCTGAGCCGTTGTCTCACTTCCTTCCTCTATTTCCTCCATCGGTGACACCATACTTCCTGTGTGAAGCAATGACGGTCACAGCGCTGCAAAATGAATGTCGAGTGATTCCGATATTATCCAATAATAACGTTTTAGCGGAGATCACATGACCCGGAGCGCCGGGAGTCCTACAAGAGGAGACCGCAAGCAATTCCCGTCTTCATTCATCTCTCCCCATCCCCCACACTGTGTGTTCATTATAGACAGAGGATGTACAACCTCAGGGACCCAGGATCACAGACCCCCCCCCCCCCCATATCACAGACCCCCCCGCCACAAAGACCCCCCAAATCAAAGACCCCCTATATCACCCCCATATCACAGACCCCCCCATATCAAAGACCCCCTATATCACAGACCCCCCGCCACAAAGACCCCCCAAATCAAAGACCCCCTATATCACCACTAAATCACAGACCCCCCCATATCATCCCAAATCACAGACCCCCCATATCACCCCAAAATAACAGACCCCCATATCACAGACCCCCCCACCACATCAAAGACCCCCATATCACGGACCCCCCCATATCACAGACCCCCCATATTGCCCCCAAATCGCAGACCCCCCATTTTAAAGACCCCCATATCACAGACCCCCCCCCATATCACCCCCAAATCACAGACCCCCCCATATCATCCTAAATCACAGACCCCCCATATCATCCTAAATCAAAGACCCCCCAAATCACAGACCCCCCATATCACCCCCATATCACGGACCCCCCACATCACAGACCCCCCCATATCACCCCCAAATCACAGACCCCCTTTTACCCCCAAATCACAGACCCCTCATATCACAGACCCCCCCATTTCACAGACCCCCCCATATCACCCCCAAATCACAGACTCCCCATATCACAGACGCCCCCCATATCACCCCAAATGACAGACCCCCCATATCACAGACTCCCCATATCACCCCCAAATCACAGACCCCCCCATATCACAGACTCCCCAAATCACAGACCCCCATATCACCCCCATATCACAGACCCCCCGCCATATCAAAGACCCCCCATATCACCCCAAATCACAGACCCCCCATATCACGGACCCCCCACATCACAGACCCCCCTATATCGCCCCCAAATCACAGACCCCCCATATCACAGCCCCCCCATATCACCGACCCCCCATATCACCACTAAATCACAGACCCCCCCCCATATCATCCCAAATCACAGACCCCCCATATCACCCCCAAATCACAGACCCCCCCATATCACAGACCCCCCCATATCACCCCCAAATCACAGACCCCCCCCCATATCACCCCCAAATCACAGACCCCCCAATATCACAGACCCCCGCCATATCACCCCCAAATCACAGACCCCCCATATCACCCCCAAATCACAGACCCCCCATATCACCCCCAAATCACAGACCCCCCCCATATCACCCCCAAATCACAGACCCCCCCATATCACAGACCTCCGCCATATCACCCCCAAATCACAGACCCCCCCATATCACAGACCCCCCCATTTTACAGACCCCCCCCATATCACAGAGTGCCCTCCACCCCCACCGACCACAAATCACCCCCTCCCCCACACACTGAGCTTTTCCTCCACATCTCATCATAAAGAGACCATAAAAGGGAAATTCTACAGACCAACGGCCCCTCCCCTCGCACTCTCAGTCCCCGCCCCATTGGCCATACATGGAGTGTAGGGGGAGGAGCGGTCCTGTCTCTGGCCCCTCCCCTCTATACAGTGTACAGTAGAGGTGACAGCTCCTCCCCTCCCACTCTCAGTCCCCGCCCCCTGACCATACATGGAGTGTAGGGGGAGGAGCGGTCCTGTCTCTGGCCCCTCCCCTCTATACAGTGTACAGTAGAGGTGACAGCTCCTCCCCTCCCACTCTCAGTCCCCGCCCCCTGACCATACATGGAGTGTAGGGGGGAGGAGCGGCCCTGTCTCTGGCCCCTCCCCTCTATACAGTGTACAGTAGAGGTGACAGCTCCTCCCCTCCCACTCTCAGTCCCCGCCCCCTGACCATACATGGAGTGTAGGGGGGAGGAGCGGCCCTGTCTCTGGCCCCTCCCCTCTATACAGTGTACAGTAGCGGTGACAGCTCCTCCCCTCCCACTCTCAGTCCCCGCCCCCTGACCATACATGGAGTGTAGGGGGAGGAGCGGTCCTGTCTCTGGCCCCTCCCCTCTATACAGTGTACAGTAGAGGTGACAGCTCCTCCCCTCCCACTCTCAGTCCCCGCCCCCTGACCATACATGGAGTGTAGGGGGAGGAGCGGTCCTGTCTCTGGCCCCTCCCCCCCTCCATACATCGTACAGTAGAGATGACTCCTCCCTCCCGGGACGGAGGGGCCCCCAGCACGCTCCCGGTGAGGGCCCCTGGCTCTCCCTCTCACCTGCTTCTCTCGGGGCGCTCCGCTCTCCTCCAACTTCTGCCAGTCTGAGGGGGGGGGGGGGAGACCCATGTGACCCGCCGCAGCCAATCAGCGCCGAGCTCCGAGGAGAGGCGGTGACTGACAGGCGGTGGGAGGGGCCAGCAGCATCTCCCGGAGAGAGCGACACTGACAGGTGAGTGACGGCCCGGTGGGAGGAGCCATCCGCACAATGCGGGTGGGCGGGGCCAGGATATTAACATCTACGGACGTAGGGGGAGGCGGGGCGCAGCGCGGGGAGTGACAGAGGGTGGGCGGGGCAAGCGCCGCGCTTAGCTGCGAGAAGGGGCGGGGAGAAGGAAAGAGATAGACAGGGAGGGGCGGGCCTCCGCTGACAGGTGGGCGGGGCTGAGGACAGGTGGAGGGAACGGGGGGGGCGGAGCTAAGGATGGAAACAATGTTATTTATAGAGAGATTCTAATATACAGATCACGTGATGGGAGGAGCCAATCATTATCTCCGGATTGGATGATTTTCATTATAAATATCCAATTAGAAAAGAGAACAATGTATCCAATTTTATATTTTCCCTTCATTTTCTGTGCGTTTTCGCGGTTCTGTCGGAATAAACGGCGCGTGATTTGCGGCGATTGTACCTGCGTGTCGCTCGCGGCTTGTAAATTTACCGTCCCCCCCAAAATATCTCAACATGCAGCCATAAAAACCCCCAAACTTTATATATATATATATATATTTTTTCTAACACCCTAGAGAATAAAATGGCGGTCATTGCAATACTTTTTGTCACACCGTATTTGCGCAGCGCTCTTACAAGCGCACTTTTTTTGGAAAAAAAAAAATCACTTTTTTGAATTATAAATTTGGCCCAATTTTTTTTACATAGTGTGAAAGATAATGTTACGCCGAGTAAAATGATACCCAACATGTCACGCTTACAAATTGCGCTCCGCTCGTGGAACGGCGTCAAACTTTTACCCTTAAAAATCCCCATAGGCGACGTTTAAAAAAAATTCTACGGGTTGCACCTTTTGAGATGCAGAGGAGGCCTAGGGCTAGAATTATCGCTCTCGCTCCAACGATCGCGGCGACACCTCACTTGCGTGGTTTGAACGCTGTTTTCATAGGCGGACGCCGCTCGCTTCTGCGCGCGAGCTCGTCGGGACGGGGCGCTTTAAACCGCTTAAGACCCCGGACCAAAAGGCGGGTAAAGGACCCGGCCCCCTTTTTGCGATTCGGCGCTGCGTCGCTTTAACTGACAATTGCGCGGTCGCGCGGCGCGGCTCCCAAACAAAATCGGCGTCCTTTTTTCCCCCACAAATAGAGCTTTCTTTCGGTGGTGTTTGATGGCCTCTGCGTTTTTTTTTGCGCTATAAACAAAAATAGAGCGAATTTTTTTTTAAAAATTCAATATTTTTTTACTTTTTGCTGTAATAAATATCCCCCCAAAAATATATAAAAAAACATTTTTTTTTCCTCAGTTTAGGGCGATACGTATTCTTCTACCTATTTTTGGTAAAAAAAAAAATCGCAATAAGCGTTTATCGGTCGGTTTTCGCGAAATGTATAGCGTTTACAAAATAAGGGATCGTTTTATTGCATTTTTTTGAATTTTTTTTTTTTTTTTACTACTAATAGCGGCGATCAGCGATTTTTTTTTTCGTGACTGCGACATTACGGCGGACACTTCGGACAATTTTGACACATTTTTGGGACAATTGTCATTTTCACAGCAAAAAATGCATTTAAATTGCACTGTTTACTGTGGAAATGACAGTTGCAGTTTGGGAGTTAACCACAAGGGGGCGCTGTAGGGGTCATGTGTTCCCTGTGTGTGTTTACAACTGTAGGGGGGGTGTGGCTGTAGGTGTGACGTCATCGATTACAGGGATGACGCGATCGATGCTGCGGCCACAGTGAAGCACGGGGAAGGTGTGTTTACACGCGGCTCTCCCCGTTCTTCAGCTCCGGGGACCGATCGCCGCACTGCAGCGCCGATCGGGTCCGCGAGTCCCGCGAGTCCCGGAGCTACGGACCGGGTCACGGGAGCGCGCTGCGGGCGCGCGCCCGTGACCCACGGCTGCGTACTAAAACCAACGTATATATACGTTGATGTGCCCAGCCGCGCCATTCTGCCGACGGAAATGTGCAGGAGGCGGTCCTTAAGTGGTTAAACATTTTTTTTTTTTTGTTTTCGGATTTATTTTTATTTATTTTATAATTTTTTACAGTGAGATTAAAAAAAAAAAAATGATCACTTTTATTCCTATTACTGTGAATGTAAACATCCCTTGTAATAGAAAAAAAACATGACAGGTCCTCTTAGGGCGCGGGAGAGTGGCGGGCCCCTCTCCCGCCACCCATAACGGCGATCTTGCGGCGAACCCGCGGCGGAGACCGCCGTTATCGTAGACACGCCCGCCCACTGGAGAGATGGAGGTTGTGGCAGCAGCTGCCGTTACCGAGATATCCATCTTTAAAAAAGGACGTATATTTACAGTGGGCGGTCGTTAAGTGGTTAATGTCCAAACCGCGGGCAACAAAAGTAAGGACACCCCCTAAGGGAAAATGTCCAAATTGGGCCCCAAAGTGTCAATATTTTGTGTGGCCGCCATTATTTTTAACCCTCTTGGGCATGGAGGTCACCAGAGCGTCACAGGTTGTCACCGGAGTCTTCTTCCCCTCCCCCATGATGACATCACATGTTGTCACCGGAGTCCTCTTCCCCTCCCCCATGATGACATCACAGGTTGTCACCGGAGTCCTCTTCCCCTCCCCATGATGACATCACAGGTTCCCATCGGAGTCCTCTTCCCCTCCCCATGATGACATCACAGGTTGTCACCGGAGTCCTCTTCCCCTCCCCATGATGACATCACAGGTTGTCACCGGAGTCCTCTTCCCCTCCACATGATGACATCACAGGTTGTCACCGGAGTCCTCTTCCCCTCCCCCATGATGACATTACAGGTTGTCACCGGAGTCCTCTTCCCCTCCCCCATGATGACATCACAGGTTCCCACTGGAGTCCTCTTCCCCTCCCCCATGATGACATCACAGGTTGTCACCGGAGTCCTCTTCCCCTCCCCCATGATGACATTACAGGTTGTCACCGGAGTCCTCTTCCCCTCCCCCATGATGACATCACAGGTTGTCACCTGAGTCCTCTTCCCCTCCCCATGATGACATCACAGGTTGTCACCGGAGTCCTCTTCCCCTCCCCCATGATGACATCACAGGTTGTCACCGGAGTCCTCTTCCCCTCCCCCCATGATGACATCACAGGTTGTCACCGGAGTCCTCTTCCCCTCCCCCATGATGACATCACAGGTTCCCACCGGAGTCCTCTTCCCCTCCCCATGATGACATCACAGGTTGTCACCGGAGTCCTCTTCCCCTCCCCCATGATGACATCACAGGTTCCCACCGGAGTCCTCTTCCCCTCCCCATGATGACATCACAGGTTGTCACCGGAGTCCTCTTCCCCTCCCCCATGATGACATCACAGGTTCCCACCGGAGTCCTCTTCCCCTCCCCCATGATGACATCACAGGTTGTCACCAGAGTCCTCTTCCCCTCCCCCATGATGACATCACAGGTTCCCACTGGAGTCCTCTTCCCCTCCCCCATGATGACGTCACAGGTTGTCACCGGAGTCCTCTTCCCCTCCCCCATGATGACATCACAGGTTGTCACCGGAGCAGGGGCGGACTGACCATTGAGGAACTCGGGCACTGCCCGAGGGCCCCATGCTACTAGGGGGCCCCATCAGGGTTGCCAGGCTCAGTAAAACCAGGGACAGTATGTCAAAATCTGTGGGTTGTTTTGCATCTGTCCCTGATATGTCCAAAACCTTCATGCTTTTGATGTGAAAATCCCAAGATTTTAGCTGCCCCGCCTCTGTACTGCCACCTGGCATGGTGGCCATCTGTAAGCCCAGGGGCCCCATAATCTTCTATTGCCCGGGGGCCCCATGGGTTGTCAGTCCACCCCTGCACCGGAGTCCTCTTCCCCTCCCCCATGATGACATCACAGGTTGTCACCGGAGTCCTCTTCCCCTCCCCCATGATGACATCACAGGTTGTCACCGGAGTCCTCTTCCCCTCCCCCATGATGACATCACAGAGCTGGTGGATGTTAGAGACCTTGCGCTCCTCACCCTCCCCCCCCCCCCACAGATGACCAATAGGGTTTAGGTCTGGAGACATGATTGGCCCGTCCATCACCTTCACCCTCAGCTTCTTTAGCAAGGCAGTGGTCATCTTGGAGGTGTGTTTGGGGTGGTTATCACGTTGGAATACTACCCTGCGGCCCAGTCTCTGAAGGGAGGGGATCATGCTCTGCTTCAGTAGGTCACAGTACATGTTGGCATTCATGGTCCCCTCAATGATCTGTAGCCCCCCCAGTGCCGACACCACTCATGCAGACCATGACCCTCCCCCCACCATGCCTGACTGTAGACACACTTGTCTTTGTCCTCCTCACCTGGTTGGGTCATCATCCTTCCAGGGTGAGATTGGGCCTTTATGGACTTCTGTAAGTGTGACAGGTCCTCTTTTTGGTAATAGGTAAGAAAGCCAATGTCACAGGCTGGGGGGCACTCATACTCTCAGATAAGTGGGAGGGGGGGGGTCATCATCCTTTTAGGATGGGGTTGGGCTTTATGGACTTCTGTAAGTGATAGGGAGGGAAGCCAATGTCAGTTGGGGGTCATACTCTCAGATAAGTGCGTGGGGGGGGGGGGGTCATCATCCTTCCAGGGTGGGCCTTTAGGGCCTCCTAAGGTCTAACAGGTCCTCTTCAGCAGTGATATGTCACAGGTTGGGGGGTCATCATCCTTCCAGGGTGGGATTGGGCCTGTATGGGCTCCTGTAGGTGTGACAGGTCCTCTTTAGCAGTGATATATCACAGGTTGGGGGGTCATCATCCTTCCAGGGTGGGATTGGGCCTGTATGGGCTCCTGTAGGTGTGACAGGTCCTCTTTAGCAGTGATATATCACAGGTTGGGGGGGGGGGGGCACTGATACTGACAGATGAGTGGGGAAGGGGGGCCATCATCCTCCACAGCAGTCAGTTCAGGTCCCCGAGTCCTGAGATGTGACCGGAGTGATGATCAGTTATGGGGGAGTGCTGGGCCCCCCGATATGAACAGGCGGGCCCCTCGCTGACTGCCATACACAAAGCCTGGAGTGCTGCCCCCCGGCATACTAAGCAGCGTCCAGCTTCCTGCCCGGCCCTCCCCTCCTCCGCCTGCCAGCTATTAATACTCAGGATGGGGCCAGTCTGGAGGGTGGGGGGGATATTTATATATCACTCTGCTATAAACACCACAAAAGGGCCCCAAAGAGGAGCTGGGCTGCTCATTCCTGACCCCTCCTAAGAGGTTTCCTGGCATGCTGATCCTCTGGCTTCAATACTTTCCTTCAGATCTAGAGTTGTGACTTCACTGGCTGCATGCTTTGTTCGGGGTCTGCATCCCTGAGGAGTACTGAAGCCAGACGATCAGGATAGCATGTAGTATGAGGGCGGAGCTACCGATCACATGTGACCCATTCCCCTTCCTCCCGTGTGATTGGCCCTGAGCTGTATGGAGGAGCATGTGACCCATTCCCCTTCCTCCCATGTGATTGGCCCTCAGCTGTATGGAGGAGCATGTGACTCACTCCCCTTCCTCCCATGTGATTGGCCCTGAGCTGTATGGAGGAGCATGTGACTCACTCCCCTTCCTCCCGTGTGATTGGCCCTCAGCTGTATGGAGGAGCATGTGACTCAGTCCCCTTCCTCCCGTGTGATTGGCCCTGAGCTGTATGGAGGAGCATGTGACTCACTCCCCTATCTCCTGTGTGATTGGCCCTGAGCTGTATGGAGGAGCATGTGACTCACTCCCCTTCCTCCCGTGTGATTGGCCCTGAGCTGTATGGGAGGAGCATGTGACTCACTCCCCTATCTCCTGTGTGATTGGCCCTGAGCTGTATGGAGGAGCATGTGACTCACTCCCCTTCCTCCCGTGTGATTGGCCCTGAGCTGTATGGAGGAGCATGTGACCCATTCCCCTTCCTCCCGTGTGATTGGCCCTGAGCTGTATGGAGGAGCATGTGACTCACTCCCCTATCTCCTGTGTGATTGGCCCTGAGCTGTATGGAGGAGCATGTGACTCACTCCCCTATCTCATGTGTGATTGGCCCTCAGCTGTATGGAGGAGCATGTGACTCACTCCCCTTCCTCCCGTGTGATTGGCCCTCAGCTGTATGGAGGAGCATGTTACTCATTCCCCTTCCTCCCGTGTGATTGGCCCTGAGCTGTATGGAGGAGCATGTGACTCACTCCCCTTCCTCCCATGTGATTCGCCTGAGCTGTGTGGAGGAGCATGTGACTCACTCCCCTTCGATTGGCCCTGAGCTGTATGGAGGAGCATGTGACCCATTCCCCTTCCTCCCGTGTGATTGGCCCTGAGCTGTATGGAGGAGCATGTGACTCACTCCCCTTCCTCCCATGTGATTGGCCCTGAGCTGTATGGAGGAGCATGTGACTCACTCCCCTATCTCATGTGTGATTGGCTCTCAGCTGTATGGAGGAGCATGTGACTCACTCCCCTTCCTCCCGTGTGATTGGCCCTGAGCTGTATGGAGGAGCATGTGACCCATTCCCCTTCCTCCCGTGTGATTGGCCCTCAGCTGTATGGAGGAGCATGTGACTCCCTCCCCTTCCTCCCGTGAGATTGGCCCTGAGCTGTATGGAGGAGCATGTGACTCACTCCCCTTCCTCCCATGTGATTGGCCCTGAGCTGTATGGAGGAGCATGTGACTCACTTCCCTTCCTCCCATGTGATTGGCCCTGAGCTGTATGGGGAGCATGTGACTCACTCCCCTTCCTCCCGTGTGATTGGCCCTCAGCTGTATGGAGGAGCATGTGACTCCCTCCCCTTCCTCCCGTGAGATTGGCCCTGAGCTGTATGGAGGAGCATGTGACTCACTTCCCTTCCTCCCATGTGATTGGCCCTGAGCTGTATGGAGGAGCATGTGACTCACTTCCCTTCCTCCCATGTGATTGGCCCTGAGCTGTATGGGGAGCATGTGACTCACTCCCCTTCCTCCCGTGTGATTGGCCCTGAGCTGTATGGAGGAGCATGTAACTCACTCCTCTTCCTCCCATGTGATTGGCTCTGAGCTGTATGGAGGAGCATGTGACTCACTCCCCTGCCTCCCGTGTGATTGGCCCTGAGCTGTATGGAGGAGCATGTGACTCACTTCCCTTCCTCCCATGTGATTGGCCCTGAGCTGTATGGGGAGCATGTGACTCACTCCCCTTCCTCCCGTGTGATTGGCCCTGAGCTGTATGGAGGAGCATGTAACTCACTCCTCTTCCTCCCATGTGATTGGCTCTGAGCTGTATGGAGGAGCATGTGACTCACTCCCCTGCCTCCCGTGTGATTGGCCCTGAGCTGTATGGAGGAGCATGTGACCCATTCCCCTTCCTCCCATGTGATTCGCCCGGAGCTGTGTGGAGGAGCATGTGACTCACTCCCCTTCGATTGGCCCTGAGCTGTATGGAGGAGCATGTGACCCATTCCCCTTCCTCCCGTGTGATTGGCCGAGCTGTATGGGGAGCAAGTTACTCACTCCCCTTCCTCCCATGTGATTGGCCCTGAGCTGTATGGAGGAGCATGTGACTCACTCCTCTTCCTCCCATGTGATTGGCCCTGAGCTGTATGGAGGAGCATGTGACTCACTCCTCTTCCTCCCGTGTGATTGGCCCTGAGCTGTATGGAGGAGCATGTGACCCATTCCCCTTCCTCCCATGTGATTCGCCCGGAGCTGTGTGGAGGAGCATGTGACTCACTCCCCTTCGATTGGCCCTGAGCTGTATGGAGGAGCATGTGACCCATTCCCCTTCCTCCCATGTGATTGGCCCTGAGCTGTATGGGGAGCATGTGACCCATTCCCCTTCCTCCCATGTGATTGGCCCTGAGCTGTATGGAGGAGCATGTTACTCACTCCCCTTCCTCCCATGTGATTGGCCCTGAGCTGTATGGAGGAGCATGTTACTCACTCCCCTTCCTCCCATGTGATTGGCCCTGAGCTGTATGGAGGAGCATGTGACTCAGTCCCCTTCCTCCCATGTGATTGGCCCTGAGCTGTATGGAGGAGCATGTGACTCAGTCCCCTTCCTCCCATGTGATTGGCCTGAGCTGTATGGAGGAGCATGTGACTCAGTCCTGATTGGCCCTGAGCTGTATGGAGGAGCATGTGACTCACTCCCCTGCCTCCCGTGTGATTGGCCCTGAGCTGTATGGAGGAGCATGTGACCCATTCCCCTTCCTCCCATGTGATTCGCCCGGAGCTGTGTGGAGGAGCATGTGACTCACTCCCCTTCGATTGGCCCTGAGCTGTATGGAGGAGCATGTGACCCATTCCCCTTCCTCCCGTGTCATTCGCCCGGAGCTGTATGGAGGAGCATGTGACCCATTCCCCTTCCTCCCATGTGATTCGCCCGGAGCTGTGTGGAGGAGCATGTGACTCACTCCCTTTCGATTGGCCCTGAGCTGTATGGAGGAGCATGTGACTCACGCCCCTTCCTCCCGTGTGATTGGCCCTGAGCTGTATGGAGGAGCATGTGACTCACTCCCCTATCTCCTGTGTGATTGGCCCTGAGCTGTATGGAGGAGCATGTGACCCATTCCCCTTCCTCCCGTGTAATTGGCCCCGAGCTGTATGGAGGAGCATGTGACTCACTCCTCTTCCTCCCGTGTAATTGGCCCTGAGCTGGATGGAGGAGCATGTGACTCACTCCCCTTCCTCCCATGTGATTGGCCCTAAGCTGTGTGGAGGAGCATGTCACTCACTCCCCTTCCTCCTGTGTGATTGGCCCTGACCTGTGTAGAGGAGCATGTGACTCACTCCCCTTCCTCCCATGTGATTGGCCCTGAGCTGTATGGAGGAGCATGTGACCCATTCCCCTTCCTCCCATGTGATTGGCCCTGAGCTATATGGAGGAGCATGTGACTCAGAGTGAGAAGGGTCCGAGTGGACCTCCGGTGTTCTTGTCCGGAACAATAAAGCTGTTTTATTCAGAGTGTGGCTGTTTTTTCCCCGTTACCTATCCTTTCCACCCTTGGGTTCTCGGAATCTCTTGCGGCAGTGACTCCCCCCGGACGTTTAGAAATAAGACGCAGAGACGTACCATCACATATTTTATAGAACCGCTTATACCAGCAGTACACACAAGATCCACAGCTGGAAATACAAAAAGACCTCGCTGCCGCCACAGCCCCTCCCCCCCCGCGACATTCATAGAAATAACGGACACTTCCATGGAGGGGATCCAGGCAGCAAGCGGGGGGCGCCACTATTATATAGCGGTACAAGTCCTGCGCCCCCCACTCAGCTCTGATTGTTCTCCAAGTCATGGCTTATAGTCCACTCGGGAGGGGAAACGACAGTTCTGTGTTCGATAAGTGCATAATCCCTGGTAGGGGGGTACAAAGGACGGATTGGGGGGAGGGGAGGGGGACGCACAGTCCGTAATGCAAAAGCAGATTCACAAGTATTCACATGAAGGAGAGCGAAGTTCCAGGCGGCACCTCTCGGCAGCGTCACCATTAGGGTTGCAGGTTTTTAAAAGTGAGGTAGTGTGCAAACCCCGTGTGGGTGGAGTCTCTGTAGAGGGGGGGGGGGGGGGGATGAGCCTCCAGCAGGTGCCTGGGAAGGCCAGGAATGCCTTTATTTTGATTGAAGAGCTGTAGTAAACTGTGGTCGATTTGCGTCAAACTATTTGGTCCAGTCGTAGTAGACCATGCAGTCGAGTCACAGTCCAGTTGGAGTAGACCATGTGGTCGGGTCACAGTCCAGTCGGAGCAGACCATGTGGTCGGGTCACAGTCCAGTCGGAGCAGACCATGTGGTCGGGTCACAGTCCAGTCGGAGCAGACCATGTGGTCGGGTCACAGTCCAGTCGGAGCAGACCATGCGGTCGAGTCACAGTCCAGTCGGAGCAGACCATGCGGTCGAGTCACAGTCCAGTCGGAGCAGACCATGCGGTCGAGTCACAGTCCAGGCGTAGCAGACCATGCGGTCGAGTCACAGTCCAGTCGGAGCAGACCACGCGGTCGAGTCACAGTCCAGGCGTAGCAGACCATGTGGTCGGGTCCAGTCGGAGCAGACCACATGGTCGAGTCACAGTCCAGCCGTAGCAGACCATGTGGCCGGGTCCAGTTGGAGTAGACCACGTGGCCGGGTCCAGTTGGAGTAGACCACGTGGCCGGGTCCAGTTGGAGTAGACCACGTGGCCGGGTCCAGTTGGAGTAGACCACGTGGCCGGGTCCAGTTGGAGTAGACCACGTGGCCGGGTCCAGTTGGAGTAGACCACGTGGCCGGGTCCAGTTGGAGTAGACCATGTGGTCGGGTCACAGTCCAGGCGTAGCAGACCATGTAATCAAATCACAGTCCAGTCGTAGCTGACCATGTGGTCGAGTCACAGTCCAGTCGGAGCAGACCATGTGGTCGAGTCACAGTCCAGTCGGAGCAGACCATGTGGTCGAGTCACAGTCCAGTCGGAGCAGACCATGTGGTCGAGTCACAGTCCAGTCGGAGCAGACCATGTGGTCGAGTCACAGTCCAGTCGTAGCAGACCATGTGGTCGGGTCCAGTCATAGCAGACCATGTGGTCGAGTCACAGTCCAGTCGGAGCAGACCACGTGGTCGAGTCACAGTCCAGTCGAAGCAGACCATGTGGTCGAGTCACAGTCCAGTCGGAGCAGACCATGTGGTCGAGTCACAGTCCAGCCGTAGCAGACCATGTGGTCGAGTCACAGTCCAGTCGTAGCAGACCATGTGGTCGAGTCAAAGTCCAGTCATAGCAGACCATGAAGTCGAGTCACAGTCCAGTCGTAGCAGACCATGCGGTCGAGTCACAGTCCAGTCGTAGCAGACCATGTGGTCGAGTCACAGTCCAGTCGTAGCAGACCATGTGGTCGAGTCAGTCCAGTCGTAGCAGACCATGTAGTAGAGTCACAGTCCAGTCGACGTAGACCATGTATTTGAGTCACAGCCCAGTTGTAGCCGAGTCACAGTCCAGTCGGAACAGACCATGTGGTCGAGTCACAGTCCAGTCGGAACAGACCATGTGGTCGAGTCACAGTCCAGTCGGAACAGACCATGTGGTCGAGTCACAGTCCAGTCGGAGCAGACCATGCGGTCGAGTCACAGTCCAGTTGTAGCAGACCATGTAATCCAATCACAGTCCAGTCGTAGTAGACCATGTGGTCGAGTCACAGTCCAGTCGTAGTAGACCATGTGGTCGAGTCACAGTCCAGTCGGAGCAGACCATGTGGTCGAGTCACAGTCCAGTCGGAGCAGACCATGTGGTCGAGTCACAGTCCAGTCGGAGCAGACCATGTGGTCGAGTCACAGTCCAGTCGGAGCAGACCATGTGGTCGAGTCACAGTCCAGTCGGAGCAGACCATGTGGTCGAGTCACAGTCCAGTCGGAGCAGACCATGTGGTCGAGTCACAGTCCAGTCGGAGCAGACCATGTGGTCGAGTCACAGTCCAGTCGGAGCAGACCATGTGGTCGAGTCACAGTCCAGTCGGAGCAGACCATGTGGTCGAGTCACAGTCCAGTCGGAGCAGACCATGTGGTCGAGTCACAGTCCAGTCGGAGCAGACCATGTGGTCGAGTCACAGTCCAGTCGGAGCAGACCATGTGGTCGATTCACAGTCCAGTCGGAGCAGACCATGTGGTCGAGTCACAGTCGAGTCGGAGCAGACCATGTGGTCGAGTCACAGTCCAGTTGTAGCAGACCATGTAATCCAATCACAGTCCAGTCGTAGTAGACCATGTGGTCGAGTCACAGTCCAGTCGTAGTAGACCATGTAGTCGAGTCACAGTCCAGTCGTAGTAGACCATGTGGTCGAGTCACAGTCGAGTCGGAGCAGACCATGTGGTCGAGTCACAGTCCAGTCGGAGCAGACCATGTGGTCGAGTCACAGTCCAGTCGGAGCAGACCATGTGGTCGAGTCACAGCCCAGTTGTAGCCGAGTCACAGTCCAGTCGGAACAGACCATGTGGTCGAGTCACAGTCCAGTCGGAACAGACCATGTGGTCGAGTCACAGTCCAGTCGGAGCAGACCATGTGGTCGAGTCACAGTCGAGTCGGAGCAGACCATGTGGTCGAGTCACAGTCCAGTTGTAGCAGACCATGTAATCCAATCACAGTCCAGTCGTAGTAGACCATGTGGTCGAGTCACAGTCCAGTCGTAGTAGACCATGTGGTCGAGTCACAGTCCAGTCGTAGTAGACCATGTAGTCGAGGTCCAGTCGTAGTAGACCATGTGGTCGAGTCACAGTCCAGTCGGAGCAGACCATGTGGTCGAGTCACAGTCCAGTCGGAGCAGACCATGTGGTCGAGTCACAGTCCAGTCGGAGCAGACCATGGAGCAGACCATGTAATCCAATCACAGGTCGAGTCACAGTCCAGTCGGAGCAGACCATGTGGTCGAGTCACAGTCCAGTCGGAGCAGACCATGTGGTCGAGTCACAGTCCAGTTGTAGCAGACCATGTAATCCAATCACAGTCCAGTCGGAGCAGACCATGTGGTCGAGTCACAGTCCAGTCAGAGCAGACCATGTGGTCGAGTCACAGTCCAGTCGGAGCAGACCATGTGGTCGAGTCACAGTCCAGTTGTAGCAGACCATGTAGTCGAGTCACAGTCCAGTCTAAGTAGACCATGTGGTCGAGTCACAGTCCAGTCGGAGCAGACCATGTGGTCGAGTCACAGTGGTCGAGTCACAGTCCAGTCTAAGTAGACCATGTGGTCGAGTCACAGTCCAGTCGGAGCAGACCATGTGGTCGAGTCACAGTCCAGTCGGAGCAGACCATGTGGTCGAGTCACAGTCCAGTCGGAGCAGACCATGTGGTCGAGTCACAGTCCAGTCGTAGTAGACCATGTAGTCGAGTCACAGTCCAGTCGGAGCAGACCATGTGGTCGAGTCACAGTCCAGTCGGAGCAGACCATGTGGTCGAGTCACAGTCCAGTCGGAGCAGACCATGTGGTCGAGTCACAGTCCAGTCGGAGCAGACCATGTGGTCGAGTCACAGTCCAGTCGGAGCAGACCATGTGGTCGGAGCAGACCATGTGGTCGAGTCACAGTCCAGTCGGAGCAGACCATGTGGTCGACCATGTGGAGCAGACCATCGAGTCACAGTTCAGTCGGAGCAGACCATGTGGTCGAGTCACAGTCCAGTTGTAGCGACCATGTAATCCAATCACAGCAGACCATGTGGTCGAGTCACAGTCCAGTCGGAGCAGACCATGTGGTCGAGTCACAGTCCAGTCGGAGCAGACCATGTGGTCGAGTCACAGTCCAGTCGGAGCAGACCATGTGGTCGAGTCACAGTCCAGTCCGTAGCAGACCATGTAATCCAATCACAGTCCAGCCGGAGCAGACCATGTGGTCGAGTCACAGTCCAGTCGGAGCAGACCATGTGGTCGAGTCACAGTCCAGTCGGAGCAGACCATGTGGTCGAGTCACAGTCCAGTCCGGAGCAGACCATGTGGTCGAGTCACAGTCCAGTCGGAGCAGACCATGTGGTCGAGTCACAGTCCAGCCGGAGCAGACCATGTGGTCGAGTCACAGTCCAGTCGGAGCAGACCATGTGGTCGAGTCACAGTCCAGTCGGAGCAGACCATGTGGTCGAGTCACAGTCCAGTCGGAGCAGACCATGTGGTCGAGTCACAGTCCAGCCGGAGCAGACCATGTGGTCGAGTCACAGTCCAGTCGGAGCAGACCATGTGGTCGAGTCACAGTCCAGTCGGAGCAGACCATGTGGTCGAGTCACAGTTCAGTCGGAGCAGACCATGTGGTCGAGTCACAGTCCAGTCGGAGCAGACCATGTGGTCGAGTCACAGTCCAGTCGGAGCAGACCATGTGGTCGAGTCACAGTCCAGTCGGAGCAGACCATGTAATCCAATCACAGTTCAGTCGGAGCAGACCATGTGGTCGAGTCACAGTCCAGTTGTAGCAGACCATGTAATCCAATCACAGTCCAGTCGGAGCAGACCATGTGGTCGAGTCACAGTCCAGTCGGAGCAGACCATGTGGTCGAGTCACAGTCCAGTTGTAGCAGACCATGTGGTCGAGTCACAGTCCAGTCGGAGCAGACCATGTGGTCGAGTCACAGTCCAGCCGGAGCAGACCATGTGGTCGAGTCACAGTCCAGCCGGAGCAGACCATGTGGTCGAGGTCCAGTCGTAGTACAGAAAGTCAGGTGCGTGCCTAAAAACATCCCCTCCCAACCATTTATTTTTAGTATCTTCAAAACTGATTCAACTGAAAGTCTAGAAAGTTCTCAATGGGACGTTCATAAAATTCTTTTACATAAACCTGGAAATCCATAAACACGTTCATTCAGTTTACTATCGGAACCGTACAGTGGAGATATACCACAGAACAGAAGGTGAGCGGTGCAAGAGGTGGATTTGGTCACGCGGGGCGTGAAATTCAGGAGAAAGCTCATCACTTGGTCATGAATTACCGCCACATCGAGGAAAACCGCCAAATCCACCCCCCCCCCACCAAATAAAATAAAATAAAAGAGCCACAGGCCCTCCACCAAGAGCGCTCGGTAAGTGCAAAGACTGATGAAGGTGCAAAATTTGTAACCACACCTAAAAGGAGTAGTTCACCATTTTTTGCAGGTACAGACCACTTTATATACGAAGCTTGGCCAAAAAACTCCCGGAGAAGCCATCATCTCATCAGGCTCTGTTGCTAGGACGTTCCCTACCGCTCTACTGCTCACCGCCCACCATCACAGGAGCGAGCTCCCAAAAACACATGCCCACACACGCGTGCGGGATACCGCCATCTCCGTCTAGGTATAGTGGAGCTCACAGAGGAGAGCGTGTAGGTGAGGGTGGGGGGTTGAATCAGCTGGGAGTGTCTTAGCAACAATGTTGATGGGAGTTTTTCAGTCAGGGTTCAGGAGGTACATACATGACCTACACCAAGGTGTACCCGTTCAGCGAGGTTTACCTTTACAATCCCAATCAATTAGTGTCACATCAGGCCAGGCCCCGGTACTACACAGCTGGTGGTAGAACCAAAGGAGATTGTATAGCGCAGTAGTTCTCAACCTCAGCCCTCAAGTACCTCCGAACAGACCATGTTTTGGGAATGCTCTATGGCAGTGGTTCTCAACCTGGGGGTGTTGAATGATGAATTGCCAGGGGTCACCGAATCCTGAGATGTTCCTGAAGCCTGCACCACTCTTACAGCCTTCTCGCAGCCGCCCAGCTGGGCTGTTCCTGGAGCCCGCGGCCGCCCAAGACATGGGTTGGGGGCAGAGACTAGAGGTCAGCTGACTGGTGAGGAAAGTGAAGTGGGAGGGGCTGGAGGAGACCCCCAACCTCCAGATTTCGTCATAGCTACGAGACACCATGAAGCTGGAGACACAGTGAGTAATTATAGTCGCCATTACAAGTCCCCACTACAGTTCTCAGATCAGCAGATGACCTTGACCAAGAACACCTAAGTTGGCCGATCAGAACTCCCCCCAGCACTGCCACTCATCCAAACTACTGTTAGGGGTCCCCACAACTTGGGACATTTTATCAAGGGGTCACAGCACTAGAAGGTTGAGAACCACTGCTCTATGGCCATACAATCTCCTATATATCTTCCGACACCCATGTGGTGGAAGGTCCATCAAATTTTGGTTTACAACCTGGAGAACTTCGGTTGTGTTTTTACTAGTTGGCGGTTATACAATCTGATTGTGACGTGTAAACCGACCTTTAAAGTATCAGCAAAGCTTAAAAACGACTGAACCCCCCCACCCCGGGGCCCAAAAGCATGGAGGGTTCTGATTGGTGCTGAAGCTGCTGAGCCAGCCTTCCCCCAACCAGTTGCTCAGGTGGCGACTGACAAAGCATGCACAGAAGAGTGGGGTTGTAAGAGTGCTATTGCTCTCCTATAGGAACACCCATAAATTGGGCTGCAGCCTAGGGTGGAGCCGAAAACCAATGCACTCTTATTGGGCAATGCGACCACCAATCAGAACGGGCCCAAATCCTCCACGTACTTCGTCCCCTGGGGGATTCAACCAAAGATTAAGCTGTAGTGATACTTATTAAAAACACTGGTTTGCCAACTAACACAAGCCTGCAATGAACAGGTGAAGTCAGAACAACCTTTTAGGCAAGATCAGGTTCTTTTTGTGGTACCACTCAGCATGCCCAACATGTGAAAGACTCCAGACGTGACCTCACTCCCCCCCAAAGGATAAGCAGAAATATTTCACCATAAACCGATAACGGCTGACCATACAGAAGGATACAAAACAAGCAAAGTCATTTTTCTTGACCTGTACAAAATAAAAATGAAGCTTTAGAAGAGACCATGGTGGACTCCGGGAGGGGTTGGCACCAGCTGTGATGGATGCAGTTAAAGCTTTGGAAGCAGAGACCACGGTGAACTTTGGGAAGGGGTGCGCGAATTGTAACGGACATGGGTACAGCACTGGAAGAGTCCATGGTGGACTTTGGAAAAGCGGTGGCTCCAGCCGTGATGGTTGCTGTAGAAACACCAGAAGAGACCATGGTGGACGTTGGGAGGGGTGGCACCAGTTTGTGACGGATACAGTACTGGAAGAGACCACGGTGGACTCTTGAAGGGGTGGCACCAGCTTGCGATGGAGATGCTACAAGCAATAGAAGAGACCGTGATGGAATTTGGGAGGGGTGGCCCCATCCACGATGGATGCTGTAGAAGCACTGGAGACCTTGGTGGACTCTTGAAGGGGTGGCACCAACTGTGATAGATGTGGTACAAGCACTTGGAGGAAACCATGGTGGACTCCAGGGGAGGGGTGGCACCAACTGTGATAGATGTGGTACAAGCACTTGGAGGAAACCATGGTGGACTCCAGTTGGAGGGGTGGCCCCGGATGTGGTACAAGCACTGGAAAAGACCATGGTGGACACCAGGGGAGGGGTGGCCCCGGATGTGGTACAAGCACTAGAAGAGACCATGGTGGACTCCAGGGGAGGGGTGGCACCAGAGGTGGTACAAGCACTAGAAGAGACCATGGTGGACTCCAGGGGAGGGGTGGCACCAGATGTGGTACAAGCACTAGGAGACCATGGTGGACTCCAGGGGAGGGGTGGCACCAGATGTGATACAAGCACTGGAAGAGACCATGGTGGACTCCAGGGGAGGGGTGGCACCAGATGTGGTACAAGCACTAGGAGACCATGGTGGACTCCAGGGGAGGGGTGGCACCAGATGTGGTACAAGCACTAGGAGACCATGGTGGACTCCAGGGGAGGGGTGGCACCAGATGTGGTACAAGCACTAGGAGACCATGGTGGACTCCAGGGGAGGGGTGGCACCAGATGTGGTACAAGCACTGGAAGAGACCATGGTGGACTCCAGGGGAGGGGTGGCACCAGATGTGGTACAAGCACTGGAAGAGACCATGGTGGACTCCAGGGGAGGGGTGGCACCAGATGTGGTACAAGCACTGGAAGAGACCATGGTGGACTCCAGGGAGAGTGGCACCAGATGTGGTACAAGCAATGGAGAGACCATGGTGGACCTCCAGGGGAGGGGATGGCACCAATGTGGTACAAGCAATGGAAGAGACCATGGGTGGACTCCAGGGGAGGGGTGGCACCAGATGTGGTACAAGCACTAGAAGAGACCATGGTGGACTCCAGGGGAGGGGTGGCACCAGATGTGGTACAAGCACTAGAAGAGACCATGGTGGACTCCAGGGGAGGGGTGGCACCAGATGTGGTACAAGCACTAGAAGAGACCATGGTGGACTCCAGGGGAGGGGTGGCACCAGATGTGGTACAAGCACTGGAAGAGACCAAGGTGGACTTTGGCAGGAGGGGGGCCCCCAGCTAGGATGGATGCATGTTTTCACAATGACCCCTCGCTGTCCGACTGGTGAACACAGACTCATGGTGACACAAGCGAATTTACGTTCCTCCCGAGACCGACTGGCTTTACAGGTCAGGAAGGTCCGAGCCACACCCCTTCCCGCTGGAGGGTGCCAGTCGTTAAAGCTCAGAATAGCCAGATTGTGGGGCCTGTAGCACCCCCTTTCATCCGTCGTTGGCGGCCACCAGTTGCCCCATTGGCTCGCGGATGTACACGGGTTGAATGTCCTTGGTTTTCAGGCAGTAATCGCACGCCCACACGGCGGAGGCCTCCCGCGTCAGCAGACCGTAGGCACTTTCGGTCATCCCCGTGCACTCGCGGTGGAACCACTTCTGACAAGAGGCTTCGCACAAGATGGCGTCCTGGTCGTCGTTGACCTCGTTGCGGCACGCCCCGCAGGGATAAACAAGTCCTGGAGGGGGTTGGTGCCCGGAGTTCCCGGTGGGTTTGCTGGGCGGGGGGATGTTGTTGACCTCCGGCGTGCTGCTGTTCCCGCGGGGGGCGCTGTTGGGAGTGAAGCTTTGCTGATTGCCGTTGACGGCCGAAGGCGAGCCCACGTGCTGCTCTTGGTTGAAGGTGTTGCTGGGAGGGTTTAAGTTCTTGTTGTGGTCCTCCACCGACGGGGGGAAGTTTTGGTCGCCCCCATGGTACGGACTGGCGTTGGGTGGAAGGCTTGGCCTCTGAATTGATGGCTGTCCGAAGGGGTGACCAGGTGAGCCAAACCTTTGAGTGAAAGGTGGACCGGTGGGAGAGTTCAATACGGGACCCGGCCCCATTTCTCCGCGGGGAGGCTGACCCATGGTGGGGGACATCATAGGGCCGAATCCCCCAACTGGCCCCTGCATTATCTGCCCACCCGGGGGGCTAAAGCTCTGTCCCATGCCTTGGTTGAACGGCTGGTTGGAGAAGTTCATGTTTCCAGGTTGGCCGTAGTTGGGGTTCTGAGGCATGCCGAACCCGGGGCCCATCTGGTTGGGCGGGAAGGGCGGATGCTGGCGCCTGATCGGCTGGGGCCCTCCTGGATATCCTGGGGGTACCTGGTGAGGCATCCCACCTTGCATGCGGTAGCTGCCGAAGGGGACGGGGTTGTTCATGAACGGAGAGCCGCCGGGAGCGGCGCTGACCTTCGGAGCTCCAAAGTCATCCTCGAAGGGATTGGAAGCCACCAGGTGGTCCACCATCGGGGTTGGAGGCGGGGCGAACTCCGAGAGGTGAGAGTAGGACGGCCCCTGAAACAAGACAGGAAAAAAGAGTCAACCACGGATCACATAGCAACAGACGGAAAAAAAATCATCCAACACGGAACATGCCACAGTACAGGCGCGCTAAGGACGCCAATCGGGCAATCGGTGATGCTGGGCCATCTACAGGCCAATCCAGGAACAACGGCCCAAGCTGACGCTACCAAGATGAAGGCCAACCATTTATACTGCAATAAACGTCCCGAAACTCATCTCTATCAAGTCCCCAACAAACCTGACATTAGGGATTGGACACCACTACTACACTGAGCCCTGGAGGACGTCACATGACGAAACATGTAGAGCTACACCCTGTCTACACTATGCACTGGAGGACGTCACATGACGAAACGTGTAGAGCTACACCCTGTCTACACTATGCTCTGGAGGACGTCACATGACGAAACGTGTAGAGCTACACCCTGTCTACACTATGCCCCCGAGGACGTCACATATGACGAAACGTGTAGAGCTACACCCTGTCTACACTATGCCCCGGAGGACGTCACATATGACGAAACGTGTAGAGCTACACCCTGTCTACACTATGCCCCGGAGGACGTCACATATGACGAAACGTGTAGAGCTACACCCTATCTACACTATGCCCCTGAGGACGTCACATGACGAAACGTATAGAGCTACACCCTATCTACACTATGCCCTGGAGGACGTCACATGACGAAACGTGTAGAGCTACACCCTACCTACACTATGCCCCCGAGGACGTCACATATGACGAAACATGTAGAGCTACACCCTGTCTACACTATGCCCCGGAGGACGTCACATGACGAAACGTGTAGAGCTACACCCTGTCTACACTATGCACTGGAGGACGTCACATGACGAAACGTGTAGAGCTACACCCTATCTACACTATGCACTGGAGGACGTCACATGACGAAACGTGTAGAGCTACACCCTGTCTACACTGAGCCCTGGAGGATGTCACATGACGAAATGTGTAGAGCTACACCCTGTCTACACTATGCCCCTGAGGACGTCACATATGACGAAACGTGTAGAACTACACCCTGTCTACACTATGCCCTGGAGGACGTCACATGACGAAACGTGTAAAGCTACACCCTTTCCACACTATGCACTGGAGGATGTCACATATGACAAAATGCGTAGAGCTACAACCTTTCTACACTATGCCCCGGGGATGTCACATGACGAAACGTGTAGAGCTACACCCGTTCTACACTATGCACTGGAGGATGTCACATATGACGAAACATGTAGAGCTACATCCTTTCTATACTATGCACTGGAGGACGTCATGTATGACGAAACGTGTAGTGCTATATACTACACCACTTCTACACTATGCCCCGGAGGACGTCACATGACGAAATGCGTAGAGCTACAACCTTTCTACACTATGCCCCGGGGATGTCACATGACGAAACGTGTAGAGGTACACTCTTACTAAACTATGCCCTGGAGGACGTCATGTATGACGAAACGCGTAGCGCTACATACTACTACAGCACTAATACA